>SRQH01000373.1:0-27254 GCA_018360345.1 Claviceps sp. LM84 group G4 | reverse complement strand
AAAAGTTATGCACGCTTGAAGTGGGTTTTCATGCCAAATTAGGAAATCGTATCCACTTTATTCCGCAAAATCGTTCAGAATAAATTTATTCTGCTACTCGGGGTCTGGCCCTATACGCTGAAGGCCTGCTAATTGGCCCCGATCTGTCATCCCCCACTGATGTCCGAAACTCCGGACTCGCCCGACACGCATGCCAACCTTGGCCAACGAACGACGCCCCGGACGCGGGAACGTGGCAGTGCAACAAGGCCCCTTTCCAGGCTCCTAATTCCTTGACTTATCAAAGGCACTTATCTTCTGCATCCTTCTACTGTACTGAGTCCCGACCTGTCATAGCATGTCCAGCGTATGTATGGCTCGGTAGAGAAGACTTACTCGCGGCAACAAATCTCGTTGGGTACCTGTCATGGCCCCGTCCGCCACCAAGAAAGCCAGATTGAGAGCCTTCGCACCCAAAGTTCGCACCGGGTGCGTGACCTGGTGAGTTTCCTCTTGCAGTGATGCCTCCACTTCCCGACTTATGCCTACCTACATACCTACCTGCTATCTACATGCATACGTATAATGCATGGTATTGCCTGCTTGACCTTGGGGTTGCCTTCTTGCTAAAATGATATTGTCAGTAAAAAACGACGCAAGAAATGCGACGAAGAGAAACCCATCTGCCGACGATGCAGAGACGAGGACTATATCTGCGACGGGTATCTCAATATTGTGTCACCCAAGCAGCCTCGTAAACCAAAGTCCCATTGTCTCGCGGAGCACACCGCACTGATCAAACAAGATCTGCCTGGAAACGCATTCGAGCATTATTTCCGGCATCACTTCTTCACGTTTACTATCCTCGACTTGATGGACTTACCCAAAGCGACGACTTTCTGGACAACGACTCTCGTCACTCTCCAACAGCATAATTCGTACATACAGCCGGCTATCACGGCCCTCGGCGCGACTCACTGGCTGTTCCTATCCGGCGTTGAGAAGACTCATCATTTGCAAAAGTTTATCGTGGACCAGTATAATCAAGCCATTACGAATTTGATACCCTCGATGGAGACTGGGAGGTGCTCGGACATGGAACCTATTCTGGCATGTTGCCTCTTGTTTGTCTGTATTGAAAGTCTTCGCGGCAACCAAGCCCAAGCGATTCGTCACCTCGAGGCCGGGTCGCGGCTTTTTAGCGAACAACTGCAATCCACAAATTCGGCTCTATCACTGCAGTGGCTTGCTGCAATGTTTCAATCCCTTGGCAATCAAGCGGCTCTTTTTGCTGAGAAGCAAGTCCTCCGAGATCTGACAAGTTTCCTACCTGCACTAGAGAGCGATTCGTCCGAGTCCTTCACACATCTGGATGAGGCCAATGAAGCACTAGATAGATTGGACAGTACTTTCAATCGCATGTGCTGGAATTGCTCAGATAATTGCGAAGACGTTGTCAAATGTCCCGATAATTGCAGCTGCGAGAGTTGCTTTGTATGGAACGCCTTTGAGAATCAAGTGGCAACTTTCAGCACGCAGTTCCAGCCGTTGGTGAAGAGAATTGAGGCAAATGGAGATCTTGGCGAACGACAGCGGCTGGTTCGTTTGCAACTTGTGGAAAAGGCTTGGCAAATCCTCGTCGACGATTCTGAATACTGTTACGCAAACTTCAAGCCTCAGCACTCAGACGAACTTTTGGATCTCATTGAACGCAGCCTAAAGCTAGCGGCCCATCGGCCGACGTTTTCGCTCAGCGCAGACATCCTCCCTGCGATCATCGATGTCTACGACTACAGCCCTAGTGCAGAGCGTCGGAGAAAGGCAATCAGTCTACTACGGTCGTACCAGCTCCGGGAAGTGGTTTTCACCAGTCAACAGGTGGCTGACTTTCTAGAAGACCACTTCTCCAAACTATGCCTAGGAGAAGCGAAACGAGAGTGCTCTGATGAAGGTAGCCCGGCGTCCAGGGACATGATTATTTCGGAGCGTCTACCACACACGCCTTCTTTACGCTCACGAATGTGGGAAATTTCATCAGCTATGACGTCGTACTTCTGAGCATAGCTGTGCCCTGCTTTTGCTATTTACGGTTGAGGAGGATTTATAATTCCTTTATTGGCAGATTGGGAGGGCAGTGTTGTGTTACATTGCATCGGCAACCATCAAATGCTAGGCTATTGAAGCAACCATCCATCATTTAGAAGAGTCGAGCGACCTTTGGTAAGTTCACGTCGCTTAACCTTGCCGTATGCAAATCCTTACTCTATCGTATGTCTTACTATACTATTCGCTATAACAGGTGACACTATTCACAAATCTATACTTTGTGGTGGAATTGGTCGCTAATCCATCCCCATGGAACAGCATTGGATTGCGGATCCGCCAATGGTAGAGCGTCTTGACGGCCTAAGGTTGGCTCTTGAGAACGATAGAACAAAGAAGGCATATTTATGTTCACACACGTCCTGTGGGTTTGATCACAGCGACTGAATTGCCGACAATATCTCTTGTCGTAGTTCTGAAGTGTCTTTCTAGCCCGGTAACTGGAACGAGCTCAGGTATGTTTCAATCGCCTTGCCGTGGTAATGCTACAAGCAAAGATGAGAATGAGGTACAGCTTCTCAGCTGGGCCAGCTTCCGTCGTGTGACTGGAAATCCGTCGCCGCTGCAAGCCTACTAGCCAGGTTTAGATCCTCACCTCTTGCTGCAAATCGACCTGTGGTGTATCCTATGACAGAGAAGCCTGTTATAGTAGCATTCCGAGTTCTCCTAAGCATATAATTCCAATGTTTTAAAATTGCCGGGGAAGGGGACGACTATATTGACGATAAGGTCTTTAATGAGGATAAACTGCCACGCACATTGATAGATCAAGTATGAGTAAGACTTATTGATCTCTTCCAGCATAATTGCAATGTACCAAGTCTATTTCATTCACGGATGGCAGTTGGGGCAATTGTGCAAGCTGAGGTCTTCTTGCTTAGGTAGGTAGTCAGTCAATGTATAATCTCAACCCACGATGTACGCACCATAGTTGTCCACTTTATAATAGAACTTAGGCTCCTGAACTCAACTACATAGCAAGGTCATACATATTGAGTAAATCTCTCGCGGGCACTGAATACAATAGAATTCGCGCAACAAGATTAGAATACATCGCCCATGCTTTAGCTTATTGCTGCCACTACGAATGTCACTAAGGAAGCCTAGGGTAGATATGCTACTAGGTACGGATACGCAGGTACCTAAATACATACATACATGCTAGTATGTACCTATGTACCTAATGCTAGACACAATGCGGAGTACCTACATCAGGTACATATCGTTTACGTGACTGCCAGCACTTATCGATAAGACCAACAGGAATCGAAGTTGTCGGACGCAAAGTCCCCGCCTTTCATGTTCCAGCCGTCTCCACTAAACACCACTCACGCTGACAACCGACGGCCGCCGAGAGAGATCGAGGAATATCGATTCAGATTTGGGTTTTCTTGCCATTCCATTTCAGTAGGATTACTCGATTAGCACGTCCGCTTTGGCCCCGTCCATAGATCGATATGTCGGACGACGAGGACTTCATGCAGGAGTCGGATGATGAGCAGTAAGAGATGTGGCAAAACTACCCTCGGAGTTTCCAAGCTAATCCAAACAATCGCTAGGTATGACTTCGAGTACGAAGAAGAGGAAGAGGACGAGTCAGGAGATGTTGACATTGAGAATAAATACTACAATGCAAAGCAAATGAAGACAGCGGATCCCGAGGATGCCCTTGCTGAATTCCTTGGGTTGCCATCGTTGGAACAAGAAAAGGGCGAATGGGGCTTCAAGGGCTTGAAACAAGCGATCAAGCTGGAGGTCAAACTTGGAAAATATGATCAAGTGAGATGCAATTGCTATGGTTTTGCAAGATTCCATCGTCACTGACATCAAGAGTTAGGCCGCAGATCATTTTGCGGAGCTTTTGACATATGTCAAATCAGCAGTCACGAGAAACTACTCAGAAAAATCCATCAACAATATGCTCGACTACATTGAGAAGGGAGCGGATGGTGACGAAGCGTCTCAGAGTTTGGAGAGGTTTTACTCTCTCACGTTACAGAGCTTCCAAAGCACCAAAAACGAAAGGCTATGGCTCAAGACCAATATCAAGCTTCTCAAACTCTTACTCGACCGGAAGGAGTACAGTCTTGTTTCCAAGAAGCTAAAGGAGCTCCACAAAGCCTGCCAGCGACCAGATGGTACGGATGATCCAAGCAAAGGCACCTACTCGCTTGAAATTTACGCTTTAGAGATCCAGATGCTGGCGGAGACAAAGCACAACAAGCAGCTGAAGGCACTATATCAGCGAGCACTCCAAGTGAAGTCGGCTGTGCCGCACCCAAGAATCATGGGTATCATCCGAGAATGTGGCGGAAAAATGCACATGGGCGAGGAAAATTGGAAGGAAGCCCAGAGCGACTTTTTTGAATCATTTCGCAACTACGATGAGGCAGGCTCTCTGCAACGTATACAGGTGCTCAAATACCTTCTTCTGACCACCATGTTGATGAAATCAGACATCAATCCATTCGACTCACAGGAGACCAAACCTTATAAGTCCGATCCGAGGATATCAGCAATGACGGAGCTTGTTGATGCTTATCAAAGAGACGATGTGCACGCTTACGAAAAAGTTTTGCAGACCCATCAGGATATCCTCGACGACAGCTTCATTGCTGAAAACATCGACGAGGTCACTCGCAACATGCGCACCAAAGGCGTATTGAAGCTGATCGCCCCCTATACCAAGATGAAGCTTTCGTGGATTGCCAACCAACTACAGGTGTCCCTGCTAGAAGTGCAAGACATTCTTGGGTTTCTTATCGTGGATGGCAAGATTGATGGGACGATCAACGAGCAAAAACAAATACTAGAGATAAGGTCGGACGCTGATGTGAAACGTACGCAAGCAATGGACAGACTTTCCTGTTCAGTACAACAGTTGTCTGCAGCGATCTTCAAGGAATCTGAGGGCTTCCGAAACTTGAATGCCAGTCCTTTGTTCGACCAAAGTATGGACTACCAAGGTCTATCAATGGCACGAAATTCGTTGCTTCGAAGCGGCGGACAGCAGAGGACCAGAAAGGGCAAAATGCAGACGGCTATTTGGGCTTGAATGAAGCAACATTGATGAAGTAAATATGACGAAACGAATTGACTCATCTCTTTTGAAAGCTCGCTTTCTTCCAAGATAGTAACATTTTGGGTGCTTTCCTGAACTTACCCATCATTCTCTTCCAATGGCCCTTTCAGGATAGAGCCTGTGTTATACTTATCACTGGAGGAGAGATCGGCGTGGATTTCCTTGTTCGTTCCACAAAGGCAGAACTGTAGCGTTCTATGGGGAGATCTGTATGTACAGCGAAGCTCAGCCAGTGGTTGCGTACGTTTAATCCCTCGTCATTGTGAGGCAAGTGCTTTTACTTAGCATGAGTTGTACAGAGTACAGACGGGGGAAAGATGATGGATGCGACTTCTTAGTCGCAGACCTAATAACTACTCAAGCATGAAATAAATCAAATTTCTAATGGTACGTGGACCATCAGCAGCCCGTCATGTCGCAGATAGAACTCTTACTTTATGCGATGCTTTGGTGACTGTCACTTATCACTTTTGCATAGTATGCACGTGGTGTATGTCTTCGACTCTTGTCCCCACCGGCGGCGACTTTGTAATTCCTTGAGAGGTTGCACTGTCAGAAGTAACAGGTCTGTCTGGTCCGCACAATTGCAGAACTCTAAGTCGTCCATTAAACTACCTAAGCTATTCAGATCTATACCCTTCTTTACAGAGTACATCTTTGCCAGTGCTTCATTTGGGATTTAGTCTTGGGACCTTTTCTTTTTACATGCCTCTGAAGAACATCGGACCATCTCCTGATGTGTATAGCCCACCGCGAAAGATATCAATTAGCAAATTCAAGCAGCCAGTCAGGGTCCTCGGAATGTCTTCGTGGGGGCAAAGTCAGTGGCATTGAAAAGGAACCTACATATGTACCATCGAAGCAGTACCTACTCCGTACTTTGTGATGTATTATGTAGCACAGGCGGCTAGGTACTGCGGGGAGCCTTGTTGCATCCATAACGGTATAATCCCACTGGACTGGTTGGTACAGAGAGCCGAGTGTTACAGTGAAAGGGGGGTCTCAGGTCTCGGCATGATGGATCATGGATGCGAGTCTAAGAGGAGAAAGGAGGGGGCAGGGACGGAAAGAGGGCTCAGGGGAGGGGTGAAGTGCGGCCGCGATCAGAGACAGGGATATACGACTTTATGTTGGAAGAGGTTGTCGTTACGGTGTTGTCATGGCTGGGGCCGTGACGATATCATATTCTGATAGAACGATCTTCCGCCCTCCCTTCTTCCTAAATTTATAGGTAGCACGCCGTTTGGCATTGTGCTATCAATGATCATAGCTAGGTCACTAATGATTACATGTTTCTGACATGTTGCTTTTCTTACACAACGTTGCGGGTTCAACACGCTGAGATATGAAGCCACCTGCGCCGATTCACCCATGATATAAGGGCACGTAGCTTTGACCGAGGCGGGGTGAAGACAAGACCGTCAGATGGCTGGTCCTGGTTTGCCCGTGATTGGGGCCAAGAAAACCAGATGACGTCTAAGTACGGCGCGGCAGTGAGATGCATCTGGTGAAACCAGAGGTACCGGACGGGATGTGTGAGAGGTGAGAGGGAGTACAAAAGGCGTGTTGGGATGAACGCGCGCGCGAAATGAGTGGTTGGAGAAGGGGGGGTTCCCTGGAAATGACCGAAACTTGGCTACATATGTATACAAAGTATGTAATAAGTCCCTTTGCGAGAAAAAATAAGCTTACGCAAATACACGCAGAAAAGAATCGAGCTCAAGCTAAACGTGCGCACGTAGCACGAGCGGCGAGCGGCCAGTGGCCACACATGCAATCCAAAAAACTTGCGAAGTCTCAAATGCGCCATGGTTGGTAATTGGTATCAGGTCGCGATGTACTGTACCGCACCGTCTGCTTTATAATTCGCGGGCACTGTGCGTGCGACGTCAGACGTGATCATCCAAGGTCTTTTAATTACGCTCGGCTGATAAAGTCGAAGCGGCAGAGCGATTTTGATGGTCCGGATGTGTAGCGGATGTTGTGGATGAAGCGAAAAGGCGATGAGAAAGAGAATTGTACTGTCAGGACACAGATGCGAATCTTCGCCAAAACAAAAAAAAAAAAAAAAAAAACCCCCAACCCAGAATCGGACAAGGAGTTGACCAGCTGAGGCAGAAATGGTGAACTGGAGCCGTCGCTTTATGACGGTTGTTACATATCAGCGATGAAGAATTTGAATGGTCTTGGATTCTCGGGCGGGTATGTAGGTACTTTACAGATGCAGATGTGTTCGACACATAGAAATTTGACGCCGTAGCCCATGACGCTCCTTTTTGACGCTCCCGTTCTCCGTAATAACCCGATTCTTGATCCAGGATCACGGCTCGTTGCGTTCCACTGTGGAGCCACTGCAATCTGCAGAAATAATTTCGCTTCTTGCTGGGGTGATCACTTGAAAGTTGACACTGGCTCTCTCGTTTCGACTCTCTGCAAGTTCTTTTAGGTACATAAACGCATCGTGGCAGCATCGTGAATGAATGCTAGAAAGTCAGCGCAAACCACGCAAGGTTCAAGAATGAAACAGCGCATGCAGAAACAGGGGCAATCGAGCCGGGTTGGTGGGTGGCATCCCCATGCCAGTATAATGTGAATTCCACGTAGGTAGGTAGGTATGCCTCATTGCCTACACAAGCTTCGCTCGAAGGCGCGATGCCCAGCATGGCGTGCGTCTGAGTTTGCAGGAACATCAACAGCCCTTGTGCCAGCCTCACACCCCTACGTACACATCAAAGCGGCACTGCGGCAGGCTGATGCAAAGTCTGGCAATCTGCGATCTCTGCAGGACGAGAAAAGGGTCAATCATGGCCCAGGCAAAATCCAAAGGCAAGAAATCGTGGAGCTCGTTGGCAAACCACGTTACCACATGCAACGGACACAGGTAATACAATACGTAAGTCCCTGTTGCGGGCCGGCGAGCGGTCGCCATGGCGGGGACGAAGCTTGCCCAAATTACATGTATTCAATGCCGATATGGTATAATAAGTTGACAACCGCGTGATCTATTGAACATTGACAACAACCGTAGATAAGCTTTTAAAGCATCGTGATACACCTACCACACATCATATACATACGAAAACTAGTTCGGGTATTCTCAAGTACTCTTTCTATGCTGCCGTTGTTATGAAAACGGCCATCAACTCTACCGCTAACATGCACTCCATCAGGATTCAGCACAACGACTTGAGCACGTTATTGTCTGTAGCGTTCGTCGACTCGTTGATCCGCTGCAAGACAGGTACAGCCCAAGAGCAAAAGGTAAATTACTTCCTAAATAAATATCTAATAAATATCTACATACTCAAAGCTGCCGTATAAACCATCACTTCGAAGTACGGCTCGATATGTATCGCTCGGCTCCTGGGACCTGGATGTAGAAGTGAGATCGCATCGAGTTGTGTTTCTCTCTATTTATCGAATCTCTCTTTCTCTCGTGTTCTTTCACGTGGTCATTTACCTCCGGGTTGTGTTTATAGGACTGGGATCGGAACTGGGCCACAAGAGAATGATACATCTACGGATACACAGTACAAGTACAGTCTGTCTGTCAATTCGTCGGCACAGAGTGACAGAACTCGTTCTCGGGGGTTTCAATTGGCTAAAGCTCGGTCATGCAAGATGGGTAGTAGCAGCACCTCAGCTTGCAGTTGGCCCAAGCTTCTGATGCTTGCAAAAGTGACGCGTCCATCCGGTCTTTGTTTCTACCCCCCTGTCTTTTGAGTCTTACGATTTCGTGACTTGTAAGGCGTCTGGTCTGCTGTCTATGTAGGCAGGTACATACTCTGTATGGTGCCACAAAGCGAGAGTCGAGCTTGTCAGGACGAGACAGTTGAGACTTGGGCGATGGATGCGGCTGCAAATGCGGACTGCATACAGTACGGCGGGGAGCACCAGATACGACCCGCGCAGCAGTGACCGCACTGGAAACGTGCGCACAGTGCTGTGCTGTAATTGCGACGAGTTGGGCAGATGGTCCGCTGGCGAAAAATTGTCCACAGAAAGAGGGATGCTGCTTATTATTTCTACTTGTTGCTGCCTGTGAGCTCCGTTTTACCTTGAACCGTTGCACGAGGCCATCGACAAGGGGTGGTTTGGAGAGCTGATTATGAGCAAGGGAGGGGCATGGGCTACTGACGGATTGTCAGCATCACACATTGCCGTGGAAGAATGATTCGTGGGGTGAGGTGAGATGCAGCACAACATGTGAAACTGACAGCTTTTGGCGCTGTTCGTTGATTGCTACTTGGCATCGTGGTGTGTAATGCGTGCGTTGATGTGTTGATGCGCAGGACATGTAGGAATCAGGGATTGACAATTCTACGTCGCGTATCTCAGTGCTGAGCTCGGTGAGGTCGGATCAAGGTCGTCTTCACCACCCCTTCCCGGGTTCCACCCCCATGCTCTCCCCAAATGGCCCACATCGAACAGGCAAGCTGTCCCGACTCCCGACTCCCGACTCCCAGCCATCTACCGGGGGTCATCCATGTATGATGTGTCTCTCCCGGGAACCCCCCCAGCCCCCGATCCCTCTCCGTGGAACAAGTCCAACTGTGCTCTGTAGATACATACCTACAAACCTACTCCGTACTCTGTATTAGCAAGGCCTGACTAGGAGGTAGGTACCTACACATTACACATAACAAAGGAAGCCAGTGAGGCCAGGCCTACTTAGCCCAATGACATGAGTTACCAGCATTCCACCACGGTCGTGCTACGTGCAACTTGTGAACACACTGCACAGCTCTGAGCTTCCCCTCTCCACGCGCCTGCGTATTCGCTGAGCATGTCGTCAAACGGCCGCATGAAGACGTGGCCTATGATCAAGCTCGGCTGCGTGCCGCATGTCATCAGTTCGTCATCACTCAGATGCCGAGACTTGGCTGTGGGAGATCTGACAGCTTTGATAACATACTGTGCACACGGAGGCAATGGCCCGTACAGCACACACGTACCTAAGGTACTATGCAGTGTGGAGGCTTATTCCTTTGCTGTCATCATAACGAACCCGTGCTCCTGAAGACGGGCCGTCCGGGAAACGGAATGACAGCCGAAGAGGATGTCAAGGGAAATGCTGCATGGGATGCAGCGCTGTAGTCGGAACAGGCGGGCAAGGAGTCAAAGGCGAGCCGCGCACTGGCAAGTTGCAGGTTGGCGGCCCCTTGGTCGGTTCACCATGAAGCAAGGGATCAATCAATTGAGCTCTTCCTCCGTGATTCTGCCCGTGTATCGAGCGGTGCTAATTGGTCTTGCTCTTCATCATTTCTCATCATTCATCCTACTATCCAACCTCCAGCCTGCAGCTGCGTCCTGGACTCCTGGCAATGAAAAGGCAATTTGCTGTTGTTGTATATATCATTTTGCGATATCCCCCATGAATTTTCTTCTGCCCTCTTCCACCTCATCTCTTCATCCATCTGTCTGTCTTAGTCTTGGGCCTAGCATTCCATTCCCGACGTTGCTGTAGCATATCAATGCTGATAAAGTCGGCCCTTGGAAGATTTCTCTATCAAAAAGTTACCGCCTGTCTGCGCTCAAACTATTTTTTCTGAAGGCAGACGATGCCGTAACGCCTCACGTCTTGTCGCTCATTTCACCTTCGGTCGTCGGAGCTTCCACAGCGGCGCTTTCAGCACTGGCCCAAACTTGGACGACATCGTCACAGTAGGCATCTGGCGTCAGCCAGGTCTCTGTTCGCTCCGTATTGTTCTTTTACCTGGGGCTGTGCTTTATCTTCGATCGCTATTCAGCTCTCGGCGTCATCATCTGTAATTTTCCGTGCCCTCTGCATTCTTCCACGCTCTTCTGAACCTTGTGGACTAGTAGTGTATGTACTCTTACACAATCAAGCGAGCTCTCGGCTGATGGAACTTTGTGACTCTTGTTTGTATTGGCTATATAGCTGATATACGAATTGTCGCTGTAGGTGATTGACTCTCTCCTGAACCTGGTATGATTTCTATACTCGATACTTCAACCACGACATCATACAAGTCTCTTCTTGTGCGCCTTGCTGCATACCACATCGAGGGCCACCTCGAGACAGAGTCAACCACCTACGACAACATTCGTATATCAGCTATATAGCTAATACAAACAAGAGCCACAAAGTTACATCAGCCGAGAGCTCGCTTAATTGTGCAAGAGTACTTACACTGCTAGTCCAACAGTTGAAAGTCATCGTCGCTGATACAGTGTCAGGCTCCACTCACCAAGAACTCGTCAAGTTCCGGCTAGACGGGTTTTCAGTGTTCACACCTCGCACAGCTGAAGCGATTCAAGTAGCGTTGGACGCTGTAGCTGCTTGAACTGAAGGCCAGACCTGCTGGTACCCGGTTGATCTTTCCACGCGTACTGAGTTAGTGGCGACCACAAACGAGCCGCGCTACCTAATCCAGCTTTGATCTTGGTCACGTCCCTGCTCTACCTTCCCCCATCTTCACAATCGATATACAAAGATACAAAAAGGCGGCATGTTCCAGCATCATTCAGCGCCGATTTCTCCATCCTCGTCCTTGTTCTCCTCGGTCTCTCTGTCTCATGGCCTAGACTTTGCGCCAGTCTTTGACCTGTCCCACGGCGCGTATGCAGGAGGCGGGCAGCGAAGCCCCACTCCCCGAGGATTATCACATCAACCACAATATTTGGCCCATAGCCACAGCCACAGCGGTTCGCCATCCTGTGCCACGACTGCGCTCCACCCACAACAGCACTTCCTCTCAATTCAACGACTTCCGCATTGCCCCTCGACCTCAAGATTCATATCGACTGGTCATACTTTACGTTCACATATGCGCAGGCTCCGCGCAAGGATGGAACATCAGACGCCGCATGACGTGGCGGCTCAGCAGGAAGCTGCAAAAGATTACCAACCAGCATTGCAGGTATGTACACGCACAGTCTCCCCACCCTGTTCGCCCCAATTGCTGCGGATGCGGATCCGTGAACCGACCGTGGCGGGTTCAGGCCAAGTTTATAACTTGGGGGAGGATGGCATGCGTCCTGACTCCTCACTTCACCCACAGCATCAATGACGGTCGTTTTAAAAAAAAAATTATTTTTTTGCGCTCCTTTTCGCACAGAACAAACAGAATGCACTTCCGGAAACTAATGCTCAGCTCACATGCAAATAGGGTCCTCTAGTTGGAGAGAAAACCCCTAGTCACATCATTACGCAAGAATACGCCAAGGCTGATCAAGTATACATTGAGAAGACCACTGTAAGTTGACTTTCGTTGGGCTTCTTCAACCGCCCCCCTCCCCCGTCACCTCGAATGCCGCCCACATATCCGCCTTGAACCCATGATGCTGAACCGCTGTTCACTGTATTATAGGCCTTGCCGGACACTTATTCATACTACCGCCCGATTCAGGGCGACGGCAATTGCGGTTGGCGA
Organism: Claviceps sp. LM84 group G4; assembly: GCA_018360345.1. Classification (NCBI taxonomy): domain Eukaryota; kingdom Fungi; phylum Ascomycota; class Sordariomycetes; order Hypocreales; family Clavicipitaceae; genus Claviceps; species Claviceps sp. LM84 group G4. The sequence goes on along the minus strand of SRQH01000373.1, from coordinate 14,693 downwards.
GGTAGGTTCATCGTAAACTTGAGCGAACTACTATACGGATTCGGCCAATGAGAACACTTCATGGTTCAGCGGCGTGCCCCTTCTCTCGATGCTTGTACATATAGGTACTAATACTACATTTTTCTTCAGCCATTGGCTTTTCTTACTTCGAAAAACTAGTCGAGGGCGGTGATCAATCTCAAATCGAAGGAGAAGTCGCCCGCTTGAAGAGCTTGAATCATCTTCTGAGCACAGTCGGAGGCTACGACTATTTCGAAGACTTTGCAGAAGAAGTCTTTGATATCCTGCGTGAAGTGGCGGCCATCGTCGACAAACCGCAAGCAGCACATGATCTTATTCGTCAAAGATGGAACGATGTCGGGGTGGAGGGAAGCCTAATATTCTATTTTCGCTTGCTGGCTGCAACATTTCTCAAGGCCAATGCTGCAACATACGAACCATTCATTCCCGGCGGACAGAGCGTTGCAGGTTATTGCGGGCAGAACATTGAAGTCGTCAATCGAGAAATCGAGCAACTTGGCATAATTGCCTTGGTCAATATACTTCTGAAGCCACTCAATTTCGTCCTAGAGATTGCCTATTTGGACCGCAGTCCTGGCAGTCAAGTTAATCGGTATCGCTTTCCGGATGAGGCTAACGGTAAGGATGTCATGGAACTGGGACCCATTATTCATCTTCTTTACAGGCCAGATCATTATGACATCCTATATCAGTCTCATGCCGGCCATCCACCAGCCCCAACTTCTCCCTCGCATTTAAACCTGCAAGTCAATCGTGTCGCAGGCTTCACGCAAAATACAGCATTTACAGATTCTGCTGCCGCTCTGAATGCCTTTTCGGCGGTTGACTTTGGGGCACTTAGTATGATACCGGGCATTAGTAACAATGCAGGCAATTCCTTGGCCGGCATGATTTCGATGTCAGCGACGCCTTCATCCACTACGTCGGCTACTGTTGACAGCTATTCGTCAAGTCAACAAGATGCGTGGATGAGTCCCTTCCCATCTGAGATGCAGTCTGCGAAGGCCGCATCTCCACGCCAGCCACAGCTTCTTGCAAATGTTCATCCGTCATCGCAATCTGCTCCGTTGGCGTCAACGGGATCAATGGGCGCCCGGCGTTCCCTGATTGCCGCAGGGACCAGCCTGGGCTCTCAACAATTGTCCCCCCTTGTAACAACAACGGGGGCCGTCGGCTATCCAATCCGGTTCAGTCCTCATCAATGGGAGTACGAAAACAAGAGCTTTTCTGAGCCCATATTCCAGGTAACCACGAATACCTTCAAGAATAGCATCTGGAACCGAGCCCATTATGGCAATCCCGACTTCCAGCCTGAGGAATGGAACCCAGACGAAGACGGACCGGACACCCGACAGGTAGGGAAAAGAAAGGTCAGGAAAGATTCGCGATAGGGAAAGCATGGCGTTTGGGTAGTGAATGAGAAGGGAAAGGAAAGCCTTCGTGCAGCTCGGTTTGATGGCGATACGAGACATAATTGAGGAGGTTTCGCATCGTGGTCAATGCCAGATTAAAGCAATATTTGTTATGTCTTCTCAGACTGAAAAGTTTGATTTCTCTGATGGAAAGTTCGAGATTTGATGCGTGCCGTCAGCACCTGGTGATATGATATGATGTGCTGATGCGGCCAATGATCCGCCCAGAATGCAAATGTCACTGCCATCTTCGCCCCTGAGTTAAGGATGGTGCGGACCGTGCGGTACACCCACTGCCAGGTATGTATGTACGAAGAGACATTGACTCTGTTTTCGGGCAGGGGCGTGCAGATCGCAGACAAGCGGTGAGTCAAGCAAGGCCTTGACTTGACTGACTTGGTCGATAAAGCAGCTGTTGTTGTGCTTCGGTTCTACAACACGATGTTGCGAAAAACGATTCCGCGACACATGTGATGGTCGAAAGAAGAGGGGACATAAAGGAAAAGTGAGGCATTTGATTGCGTTGCTTTCATATCTTGTAGGCTATGAATAGCATGAGAGCAACATCCTCCTGTCTTTCATTTGGCGGAAAGACACGCGTGCTACAGCGCATGACGGGCTACGCTCGAGTCAAATCTGCACTAGAGTCCTCCCCAAAAAAGTTAGATACAACGTTCGCGACATCACAGAGAACTCAACATACCAATGCATCTTTCTGCCTGTCTCCTGCGCACAGTTATTACAGAGGGGCGTTGTGTTTATTAGTGACCAAAGAGTCTGTCTTTGTTCCCCCTGTTCCGTCCGGCATCGTCGATTATACTGTTTCTATGTATCGCTTCATTTCCCTAACACAATTTAATTAGCCTAAGAGGAAGGGCTTCAACGGGGGCACAACCGTTTCCAAGCCAAGCTAGAAAAGACTCACCAATCTGTCACAGCTTCATCAAAGAGTCGCACTTCGTTCTCTCTGGTGCCGCCAAAGTGCTCAACAAAGTCATCGCCAAAGATTTCGCGAGCGATGCTGTCCTTGCGCATGAACCGTGCGGTAGCTTCCTTTAGGCTCTTGGCCAATCGCTCGCCAACGTCGCTAGAGCCACCAGTTTCTTGGCCCCTGGCCAACGGCGGGCAAGGAATCTCCAACTTCTTCTCAACACCGCGCCATCCACAGCCCATTATTGCAGCAAGAACAAAGTAGGGATTCGAATCGGCGCCAGGGGTGCGTATCTCAAACCTCGTGGCTCCAGCCTTGGATGTTGGCGGCGAAATCAGCCGTATGGATGCAGAGCGGTGCTCCAGGCCCCAGGACACTGTAACAGGGGCCCAAAAGTTCTCCACGAGCCTTTTGTATGAGTTCACGGTCGGTGCCAACATGGGCATAATATCAGGTAGCCCTTCCAGGAGTCCAGCCAGAAAATGACGACCTAGATCGGACAAAGCGGCAATATCGGCCCACTTGGCATTCTCGTCCATGGGATCCCTCGCAAAGAGATTCTTGCCGTTGTTGTCTACTATAGAAACGTGCATATGCCCACTGTTGCCAGGAAGACCCTGCCTAGGTTTGGCCATGAAACAGGGAGTGATGCCATGTTGGACGCCCACACTCTTGACGACGTATTTGAACAAGCTTGCGCGGTCAGCCATCTGAGCGACCTCGCCAAACTCGAGAGCTGCTTCGTAAACGCCGGGGCCGGACTCGGTGTGCCAACCCTCGATGTCGCAGGAGAACTTGGCACATGTTCTGTATACGTCGTAATACCAATCTTTGGTGTGTACAGGCCGAGTAAGCGAGTAGCCGAACATACCTTCTGTCAAGGATGGCAGCTGGTCGGGGGGGTTTTGCTGAAGAAAGGCCGCTGGGGAGGCGGATGAGGAATCCGGATTGCGAAATGTGTAAAATTCGTACTCGGCTGCGTCATCACATCAACATTAGCACGTACGTCAATACATCATCTCACGCTCTGCTTGAGCAGGGTCGTCTGTAGGGGGACCTCTTTGCAGCCCCCTCCCCCACCCAATACTTCGCAAAGGGATTTGACTTACCGCCAGCCATGGCTCCGTAGCCCTTGGCCTGCACCTTATCCAACTGCGTTTTCAACAAGCCTCTCGAGCAAGCAGCTATGGGTTCCTTCGTCTCGGCATCGAAGAAGTTGACCAGAAAGAATGGAATGTTGTTTTCCCAGGGTATGCGGCGAAACGTAGAAAGGTCAGGAATAGCCAGCATATCGCGATAGCCATTTTCCGCGTTGGACACCTTGAGCTCTTTAAGATAGGTCCGGTCGTGCATGTCCCAACCAAAAATGACGGAGCAGAAGCCGAACCCGTCCTCGGCAACAGACAGGAATTTTTTCTTGGAAACGAGCTTGCCGCGGAGTATGCCGTCGACGTCGATACCCGCAAGCTTGACGCAGGCGTCGTTGGATAGAAGCTCCGGGAGGCAATCAGCTGTAATATCTGCGGGCGCCATTTTTGAGTCTGTTTGTCAACGGCGTCTCTTTGCGCTTTTGTAATTGAGGAATTGAACAGCCTGAGATTGCAGAGTCCAGAAATGTTGTTGAGCTGGAAAGGGGAGGAACGGCGACAGCAGCTCGGGGGACGTTGTGGAGACTGGAGAGATACCTATCTGAACAACAACGTTATTACAGTATGTACACAGGTACTGTAGGTAACCGAAAGCAGAACCATAGAGAAGAGGACCCATTGTATCAGCTTGTAGCCTTGTTAGGTATGTACCTTGTACCATATCTCTCCGTGTACATATGTACCTGGTACCGACAGACAACCCCGCCATCGTCCAGGTTGTAAAGTTGTAAATTGTAATGAAGGTGACTACCTAGGTACATATGTACCTCATGCAGATGCTCTCGTTTGTCTCCATCTTCTAAGCTTCCACGGCACAGCAACTCGAACGACTTTCATTGGCTTTGAATTTCCGATCAGACCAGATTCTCAGGCAGTCAAAATCAGGTTGTCCCTTCTCTCTCGCCCTTTGATAAAGTATACAACACTTGTCAACGTGTAGAAATGGGTCGTCTTTCTGGAAAAAACGCCATTATTACCGGGGCGGCTGGGTATGTTTCGTCAGAGAACGTGGGAAGAGCATATGGCGTGACAAAGTTCGTTAACCAATACCAATCAGGGGCATCGGCCTCGAGACATCCATTCTTTTTGCCAAAGAAGGCGCCAATGTCCTCATGGCAGACATATCGGAGCCGGCGCTCGACAAGGCGCTTGCGAAAGTGAAGCAGCTCGTTCCGTCGGCCGGCAAGATTGAGATAAAGGTTGCAACATGTCCCCCGCCCTCTTCCGCGGCAAGAAATCCTTTCTTTCCTTAGTCTTGTTCACTCTGCAACAGACTCTAATGCCTACATCATCCTCCAGAAATGCGACGTCTCGAAAGAACCCGAAGTCCAGGCCCTCGTCGAAACGCTTGACTCCTGGGGCGGCCTGGACGTCATGTTCAACAACGCCGGCATAATGCACGCCCAAGACGACGATGCCGTTAATACGCCCGAACAAATATGGGATCTTACCCACAACATCAACGTCAAGGGGGTCTGGTTCGGCAGTAAGCACGCAGTACTCTCTCTGCGCCGTCATAAAAAAGCACGCGGCTCCATCATCAACACAGCTTCGGTTGTGGCCCTCGTCGGCGCAGCAACGCCCCAGCTTGCCTATACAGCCTCCAAGGGTGCCGTTCTTGCTCTGACCCGCGAACTGGCCATGGTTCATGCCCGCGAGGGATACCGATTCAATAACTTGTGCCCTGCGCCATTAAACACTCCTCTTTTGCAGGACTGGCTAGGCGATGACCAGGCCAAGAGGCATAGACGCGAAGTTCATTTCCCAATGGGTCGTTTCGGCGAAGCGATCGAGCAGGCACACGCGGTGGTCTTCTTGGCGAGCGACGAGTCGAGCTTTGTGAATGGCCATGACTTTGTGGTTGATGGCGGCATGACCAAGGCTTATGTTACGCCCGAAGGTGCTGCGCCGGCCGCGCCCGTCAACAACGCTTCCAGGACTACCTTGGAGTAAGCTGAGACGGTCAGGATGCGGAAAGATACCATGTTGAATTGTGGCGCGCACCCGAACCTTTTGAAACTTACGACCTCGCGGACGATCGTGTTTGTACTTAAAATTTCCAGCGCCCAAGATTTCACTCATCCCCTAGTGGCTTTTGTGCATTGTGCCTTATTTTTTGCATGTTAGGTGGTTTCAAAAGGAGGCTTTCAATAACGAAACTTGTCCTACATAGATGATATAAACTCATTTCGATGCAACTCCGTCCCATGCGCGCAAAGCCTGACCGACAAAATAGGCACCAATTTCAATCCGAGCAATAGCAAGTTCAAACTCAAACCTTACTCCAACGCCATTCGCGGAAATCCCTTCTAATCAAACTGTCCCTCTGTATTGCCATGGCCCATACTCCTGCTGCTGGAGCTACCGCTCTGGATCGCGCCCAACACGCCATCCATGTAGCTGGCACCACTCCACTTCTGATGCGTCAACACGTCGCACCCGAGCTGATGTTCTCGTCGCTGCACCAGTTCTACGTAGGCCTTCATGCCATCAGTCTTGAAGTTGCGCGCCAGCTCGCACGAAATGGCAGCCGTAGAGTGCAGTCCCGCCAGAGACACAAGCTGTAGGACAAACCCTTCCTTGGCAATGTCCCAGATGAAGGACTTGAGCGTCTCGGGTGTGAAGCCATGCCCCATCCAATTGAATGAAGGGGAGAGATTGTAGACGAGTCCCTTGTTGGGGAATTCTTCGTGTACAGCCCGGCCCAGCTTGGTGGCTACCTCAACGTTGGGGTCCCCGGTCTCGACCCAAAGAAGATCAGAGTACGGAGCAAATGCCAGGGCTCGCTTGGTGGCAGCCTTCATGCCAGCACGGAAATGGTAGTATCCCTCGCGAGTTCGGGGGACGTCCCAGTTGAAGTACACAGGGGACTTTCCATAATGTGCAGCCAAAGTACGGCGGCGGGTGATGCCCATATTGGGGTCCTTGCGTGTAGCGTTCACGTACTCAGAAATTTTATCCTGACTAACGCCTTCCTTCTCCATATGCGCAACAGCAGCTTCGTCGAATGTGACGAGTTTCGTTTCCTTGACCCATTTGGCTTCGAAAACATCAATCTGGGACCCAGTGGCTCCCTTGACTTCCATAGCCTGAATGGTCTCGGCAAGAGGCTCGATCGAAGGGTCGGCCACACCGAGAATGAATTCGTGGTCACGAGCATCAATCGCTGAGGAGATCAGCTTCCCGGACTCGGAATCCGTTCGAGCAATGACCAAGTTCTCGCAACCCATCACGTCCCATTGGAACCGCGCAGCTGTGAGTCGGTTAATGTGCTCACCGGTTGGGACGATGACCTTGCCGGCCAGATGGCCACACTTTTTCCCACCGTGCAATTGGTCCTCAAAGTGCACCGCAGCTGCACCGTTCTCGGCGAACAGTTTGGCGAGCTTAACAACAGCAGACAAGCCACCATGTCCAGTATCTCCGTCGGCGATGATGGGCCGTAGATAGTCGATGTATGGCGTCTTGGCGCGCTCCTCGGGCGTCATCTTGCGACGAGCATCCCACTGTTTTCGATCGTGCATGTTTTGAGCCTTGGCTAGTCGCTGGACCTGATTCGGGACTGTGTTGTAGGGATAATCGCCAAAGTCGGGGGAAACCTCGTTCGTCGTGGTCAACAAAGACGAGCAAGCCCAGCCGGAAATGTACAAGACCTCCTGATGAGCCGCTTGTTGGGTCATCTGGATAGGATCGATAGCGCCCACTATTAGAGCCCGTTAGCTGCATGAACGCCTTGAAGCTTTGGTGTTTTCGAACGATTTTGCTCTCTTTTCCACTGGGTCATGAAGGGTAGCTTGTATAGCTACTCACTCGTATGAATGGGTTTGCCGTTGGACCGGCGCTCTTGAATCAGGTTGAAGAGCTTGGACGCCATTACGGAACTTGGGTACGAGACCTTCTGAGTGCCTCGTTTGCTCACAACATCAGCCGCGCTGTAGGGTCTCTTGATCCCGGCGTAACGCGGCGTAGACCACCAGGCTTCGACCTCGCTGAGTTGGGACTCGTACAGAGCGTCTTCGGCATCGCCTGCCTTCTGTGATTCGGGCAAAAGCTGGAATGAATCGGCGGCCGGAATGGCATGAGAATACGGATTTCCCGCGAAAGTTGCCATTCTCGTCGTGGTAGAGATGGCACAAATGGGAGCGGATCGCAATGGTATTTTTTGAGAAGTCTTCGTGGGCAGCATGCGCCTGGAGGCACCAGTAATCGCGCGTCGCATCATCGTGGCAAACGTTCTGCTTCGGTCGAATGCCCGGTTCAGTCGGCGAACGGGCCAAGGCAGGAGAATAGGGGTTGTCCACAGACTCGTTTTCGGTGATGATGGCAAAGGCTTTGCATGTAGAGATCAATGAACTCATTAGGTGACAATGTCGGGTTGGAACTTGGCAAGGTACCTAGGTACCAAAGTTCAAGACGTGGACCTCGGAGTAGCGGACGAGCCCCGTTCCGGAGCGGCTATGACAATTCAGCGTAATGCAGCGGGCCAGCGGGCCAAGACGATGGATTGATTGCTAGCTCGACGACTTCCAACACGGACAGCGTCATCAATGTCATATAATATATTACATACAGAGTAGGTATGCGCTGTTCAGAGACGCGCAGATCAGCTGAGACTTTAACAGACCAGTGAGACCAGTAAAATCATTTGATCAACTTGTGTCGTTTTCTTGTCATCCATCCTGCGCCTACAGAGTACGTGCACGTCCGTGTCGGGGATTTCGCGGCTTGCCTCGGCTGAGTGTGCGGCTGTAGCCTGTTCGTCATCGCCATGTGTTTCGGCATAACTTTTTCTGGGGACAAGTACCTACCTCCTTAGCCCACCCGAGGGCCTCACCCCTTTCTCGTATCACTCTTGCTTTTCCTCTTGCGCCGCATTGTTAGCAGGGTAATTCCAGAGAGATTGGATTCTACTTACGTTGTGGTGAGTTACTATGTACCTATGTCTTTCCTGTTCTTACTCGCTCTCGCTATCAAGGCTAGGGACTAGGTACCTGTCAATTGACCGCGCTCGTCGTTCAGTTGTACCCCACGAACCTTAAGACTACATCCACTTCGCCATCTTCTATACCTAGCCAAAGAAACACCAATGGCTTTCAATTTGAGGGCTTCTACCCGGGCCATTGGCTCCCTTAAGGTGATTGTGCAGAATATAAGCTACCAGAATTTCTCGAGCTCATGCTTCCCAAGTCGATGCTGATTCGAGGCAGCCTCATGCCCGAGCGACAATTAGCGGCGCCCGCGGCTATGCCACCACCGAGCCGGACCTCAAGACGACCCTCAAGGACGTCATTCCTGCGAAGCGCGAGTTGCTCAAGAAAGTAAAGGCTCATGGCAGCAAAACCATTGGCGAGGTCAAGGTCGAGAATACACTCGGTGGCATGCGTGGCCTCAAGGCCATGCTTTGGGAGGGGTCGGTCCTCGATGCCAACGAGGGGATCCGGTTCCATGGCAAAACCATCAAGGACTGTCAAAAGGTCCTGCCCAAGGGCAAGACAGGCACTGAAATGCTTCCCGAGGCTATGTTCTGGCTTCTTCTCACCGGTCAAGTCCCGTCCACAAACCAGATCCGTGTGTTCTCACGGGAGCTTGCCGAGAAGGCCCAGATTCCCCAATTCGTCTCTAAGATGCTAGACGACTTTCCCAAGGATCTTCATCCCATGACACAGTTCGCAATTGCTGTCTCAGCTCTCAACTACGAGTCCAAATTCGCCAAGGCCTATGCGCAGGGTCTAAACAAGGCTGACTACTGGGAGCCCACATTTGATGACTGCATTTCGCTTCTGGCCAAGCTTCCCACGATTGCCGCCAAGATTTACCAAAATGCATACCAAGGCGGTGGTGCTCTTCCTGCTCAAGCTGACCTCGGGCAGGATTGGTCTTACAACTTTGCGGCCATGCTCGGGAAGGGTGGTAAGGAGAACGAGAACTTCCAGGACCTTCTCCGTCTCTACCTTGCCCTACATGGAGACCACGAAGGCGGCAATGTCTCTGCCCATACAACTCATCTTGTCGGAAGTGCCCTCAGCGATCCCTTCCTGTCTTATAGCGCCGGTCTCCAGGGATTGGCTGGCCCTCTCCATGGGTGAGTTTTTCTTGTCTCAGATCGTCTGTATTGCTGGCGCTGCCTGGGCATATTTCGTCATACCGACTGACTGAACCAATGACTGATCTCGTGTTGCAGCCTTGCCGCCCAAGAGGTTCTCCGCTGGATTATTCAGATGAAGGAAGCCATTCCCGAGCACTACACTGAGCAGGATGTGCACGATTACCTGTGGTCCACCCTCAACTCGGGTCGCGTGGTTCCCGGTTACGGCCACGCCGTTCTTCGCAAGCCCGATCCCCGTTTCGAGGCATTGATGGATTATGCTGCAAATCGTCCCGAGATAGCCAAGGACCCCGTCTTTCAGTTGGTCGAAAAGAACAGCCGCATCGCGCCTGAAGTGCTCAAGAAGCACGGAAAGACCAAGAATCCCTACCCCAATGTTGACAGTAGCTCTGGCGTCCTATTCCACCATTATGGCTTCCATGAGACATTGTACTACACAGCTACCTTTGGTGTGTCTCGAGGTCTTGGCCCTCTGGCTCAACTGATCTGGGATCGTGCCTTGGGTCTTCCCATTGAGCGACCCAAAAGTATTAATCTCGAGGGTCTGCTGAAGCAGGTAGAAGGACAGTAAAGACCGGATGAATAAGTAATCATTTGTAATAGAATACGATAAGTCATTAGTCTCTAGTCTTTCGCGTCAGACTGACGGTAGTGGCATTTTCTCTTTTTTTATCTTTTTCCTGCTTTCCTGGCTACGTCTTTGACTTCATGTCGAAGTGTTTGGATCTTCGAATGAATGGCCCAGAGCGGTAATGTGCTACATAAGGAATTCCACAGGCCGAAAACATGCTGGACGACGGCATAAGACGAGTCTGTTTGACCCGAGAAAGTAAAGCTGAAATTGACGCCAGACAACGATCCGATTCCAACGGGGATTGCAACATATGATAATCACGTATGCCGTACTGCCTAGACTAGGTACATATGAATGACAATGGTCCGGCAAGAGACAGCATGTAGCCGCTGACGCGAAGAGGCTTATGCTAGGTATGTAATGGCGACCAAGAAAAGGCTGGAAGTTGAAGATGGCGAGACTCGCGCAACTTACGTATATTGAAATTCTCCATCGTTTCTTTTTACTAATACATTGACGGGCTTCCCTTCTGTCTCAGTCAAGCGTACCGAGTCTCCTGCTCGAGGTTCGCGTTTGGGAAATTTGATCTGTTGACTTGGAAGTTGCCAGGCACATGTCTAGCGGGTATTGACTCCGATTGAGTCGGCTTGCCCCATTGTTGCTAATGCTATTGTCGAAGGCGACCCATGGCAAGAGCTTGCCCCAACTTCCCGGGCTCAGCGAGAAGGACCTTAGGACACTACTCGTGGGAGAAACCTTTTGAAGAGGACAGGCACTAACTTTAAGTAATCAGGTAACTTGCATGTACTGACTCACGGAGTACTCTGTACAGAGTACAAAGCATGTGCCAAAAGGTAGCTTTGCATCTGGGTCCTCTGACCATGTTGCATGTGGCATTGTAACGCATCTTGAATCTGCTTACACCAAGATGCGATGGCATTTATTAGCTGGCTTACAAGTTAACTTTCGTTTTGTTTTGGGTAATTAGCTATCTAATAGTGCCCAAATACATACGTACTTGCCATCAGTACAGTATTATAAGATAGCGTTTTTTTGATGGTTTGCAGCTTCGATTGACCGCAGTGTGTCATCCCAGTCCCGACTTACGAATTGCAGAGTGTGGTACCGCAACATCCGCCTCCGGTCTCCAGAGATCGGCACGAAATGCAGCAGCAGGCTCTTGGCTTGCAAGGTGGCGTATCTCAGGGCATTCTTGGGTCAAAATGATTGCATGTGCGTGTTGCGCTGCGTACATAGATATGCAAAGAGGTCGTTCTATGACTTTGGGACTTCAAAAGCCCTCTTCAACAACTACCTTCAACCTACCTAGTTAGGTAGGTTAGGTATGTAGTCACGATGCAGACGCGGCACGACTTGTGCTGGCAGTTTGAGTTTGAGTTTCTCAAGTCAGTGAGTGAGTGACCTTATTTATGCAATGAAGGAAAACGCCGGACCGGAAAATGTCGGACGGCAGTTTTGACAAAGGGAATTTTGCTTCAGGCCTACGGAGTATGTACAACTCTGTACATGTAGGTATGACCAAGTTTCATGCCCTGAAATAGAGCGATGCAACGCTCTTTTTGTTCATGCGCCTGTATCTTGCATTTAGATAATAGCCCGGTCAATTGTCTTTCGTACATGAAGGTAATGAAAGTTACCAGTCAGGACTCTGCCTCTCTTGCGACAAGTTGCGAGCAGTCATCAGACGATTGGGTCCGACAAGGATGTACGCGCGAATGAGTCTGACATTGCTCTTTCCACCGAGTACGGAGTAACCGCTTAACTCCGATGAGGTGACACTGAAACAGAATCCAATTGGTCAATTCTGCGGCATGTGGTACGGTGACAGCATCATACGGAGTGATTACGAGCGGATGAGATCTACGGAGTCCAAACATGATGCGAGCTCATCAAAGTCGGCTGCAAAAGCGCTCAAACTTTGCTCGAATCCCGGCCAATTACACCCAGTGCCCGATTCCGGTCCTTAGAAGTCACATCGGCCCACTCAGTGTTACTGGGCGCTCAAGCGTGACTACAGCAAAAGCCATGTCATACGGAGTACACGGCGGTTTGGGGAACCGGTTGTTTATGGCTTCCTTGCTCGAATTGAGTATCTCCGGCTTTCCGATGTATCAAATTATCAGTCGCACGAACTAAATAGAAATGGCGTGAAGGCGAAGTGAAGATGAAGTAGTTTGAGGCCGGCTTTCAACCGCGGCGCGGTAATATCACTTTCCCAATCTGTATGACAGCCCGTGGAGTAACTTCGGAGTTCTACGTATATTGCATAGATCCGAAGACTGCTTTTAATGACGAACGTCGCCAACTTGTTGTAGCTTTTCCTTTTGCCAAAAAAAGCTGAAGACTCCAAAGCTCCTTCCTGTCAAGAATGGCCCTTACAGCACAACAAACCGCTACGGTCAAGTCCACGGCCCCTATTGTGAAACAATATGGCCAGACTATCACGACAACCTTTTACCGAAACATGCTAAGCGCTCATCCCGAGCTGAAGAATTACTTTTCTCTTCGTAATCAACAGCTTGGCGCACAGCAAGCGGCTCTAGCCAACGCCGTTTTCGCCTACGCTGCTTATATTGATGACCTTCCGAAGCTGAGTCACGCTGTGGAACGCATTGCACAGAAGCATGCTTCTTTATTCATTCAGCCAGAGCATTATCCCATTGTTGGCAAATACTTGGTTGGCGCATTTGCCGAGGTCCTGGGTGATGCTTTGACCCCAGATATTGCGGACGCCTGGATTGCTGCCTACGGCCAACTTGCCGACGTGTTTATCAACAGGGAGAAGCAGCTGTATGCCGAAGCCGGCGACTGGAAGACGTGGCGCAAGTTCAGGATTTCGAACAAGAAGGCGGAGACGGATGATATCGTCAGCTTGAACTTGGTACCTGTCGACGGCAAGCTATTACCCGCATTCAAGCCCGGACAGTACGTTTCAGTCCAGCTTCCAATTCCAGAACTTGGTGGGCTGCTGCAAAACAGACAATACAGCTTGAGCATCGCCCCAGACGGCAGCAACTTGATGAGGGAGTATCGCATCTCGGTCAAAAGGGAAACAGTCGACAAGGCCCACAGCTCGACTGATGATCTCGCTGCTGGTAGAGTCCCTGGAGTCATTTCCAACAGACTGCATCAGTACAAGGTCGGCGACGAGGTCCACGTCAGCCCTCCATGCGGCGAGTTCTTTTTTGACTCAGTCACCGCTGCCCCTGATACACCTGTTGTTCTGCTGTCCATCGGCGTGGGAGCCACTCCCCTAGTGTCAATTCTTGACTCCATTCTCAAATCGTCCAACCCAAGGCGGCCCATCACCTGGGCCCAAGCCGCTCGCCACTCAAACTCCCTGTGCTTTCGAGAGCATATTCGCGGAATCACAACCAAATCCGAGGACGTTCGCAATCTCAGGCGCGCAGTATTTGTGAAGAATATTGCTGAGGCCGATCAGAAGGGCATCGACTACGACTATGAGGGTCCGCTGAGTTTGGCAACGCTTGCAGATGACGACGCCCTATTTTTGGATAACGAGGCAACCGAATACTATATCTGCGGACCGGAGGACTGGATGGTGCAGATGAGAGATCAATTGGTTGGCAGGGAAGTGCCTTTGGAGCGGGTACACCTCGAACTGTTCCGGACAGGGGACGCGTAGGATGGTATATTTCGGCGTGTGTGTTTTCAGCAAGTTCGGCTCGATCGTGAAAAGACGCGTACTGCAGGGCTAATCAGTGTATCTGGTACAGAGTATAAATCGTGCAAACGTGTGCAGTTCAAACCAATCGTTAGACCACATGCAGATGATGCAGAAGCACTGGAATTTTTGCCACACCTGGCAAGTCCGCCCATCTATTCTTAGGCACCTATTGTGTACGTCTGCGCTCGTGACAATGTGTGATTGCTCGTCATTTTCGACTCGCTGTCTCGGTATGGTGATCCATCCGCATGCGCTTCTCGTTGAGCTAAAAGTCAACGCACGCGAATCGGGCGACAGGGGCGCTGGTGGGAGACGGCAAATAGATTTGGCAACCTCTGGCAGCGAGAATTCGGCATCGGAGGATGACTTCGACCGAAGATCATCTCGACTTCATAAAGGCAAACCGAATTTCGAACCGCTCGCTCCATCAAATCTCGGTGCCAACGAGAGAAAAGACGGATATATGTACCTACCTATGTGTGTACATTGACTTCATTTGGTTCGCTGACTGGTGTGGGGCAAGTGCCCGCTTGAAGCTTGACAACTCTCGGCGACACTAAAAATCCTTTACCGTCCTCCCCGCGTCGACGAGCTCCTAAAAGCCTCCTTCGCCTCGGAATGAGGTGCTATACCATCGCCAAGTGCCAGGGTACACCCATCGCCAACTGCCCCCCACTTTTGAAAATCCGCAAAGCCCGGTGGCGGTTGCAGATGGGTTTTGCCAACCCGATTAAAAAACGGGCCACGTGATCTAGGGCTGCCCGGCTTACGTGAGAGACTGTGCTGAAACAG
>SRQH01000372.1:0-27284 GCA_018360345.1 Claviceps sp. LM84 group G4 | reverse complement strand
AAAACACATAGAATAATACACGCCATCTACGAAACAACATAAGATTATTATGATAAACTGTGCAAGTATGGTTTAAAAAAGACACCTCTTAATTTAACTTTGAAGTACCCGTACCGTTGCCGGTCCACAGCCTAACTTCCCCCCGACTGCTCTTCCGAAGCGGCGCGAGGTCCCTCAGCCCCGGAGCGCAGCGGAGGGCCGCTGGGGGACCTACTAGTATGTACATATGTACGGAGTGTGTACCTGTAACCTACTTGTACGTCGACCTTTTGGTCAATTTGAACGCAGGTGAACCGTGAGACCGTGAGAGTATTTCGCAATGCATGTTAGTCTGATGTCTTTCGAAACCTCGCACATTAAATGCGGCTGGCGTTGGGCCTCCTCTGGCTGCAATGGTGCGCTGTCGCAAGAGACATTGTCATGGCCCACGGGCCACGGGATCTCGTTTCGTTCACGGATGAGATGAAGTCGTGCTATATACTCTCCGGACATGGACTGTTGGTGTAAGACGACATGGCCCAGCTAGCGTCCTCGTCAAAATAGTGCACAATCGTCAATGCCTCAGACAAGGAAGAAAAAATACTATATTTCGAAAGTAGCTACAAGTACAGATTGATACTCTCCGAAGCAAGGCCTTGATCGCCATGTCTATTCCAAAGCGGGTTGCCGTCAATGGACACAAGCCGAAACTGACTTTGTACTGCAAATCAATCGGACTCGGGCATTGGTCTTCAATGAATGTATTGAACTTCCACTGACTATTGTCTAGAGACTGAAAGCTGAGGTAAAAGATAAAAATGCCAAAAAAAACCAACCTCGACCAGTAAACATGCCTAAAGTAAAGTGACTTTACCACG
The DNA here is from genome assembly GCA_018360345.1 of Claviceps sp. LM84 group G4. Taxonomy (NCBI): domain Eukaryota; kingdom Fungi; phylum Ascomycota; class Sordariomycetes; order Hypocreales; family Clavicipitaceae; genus Claviceps; species Claviceps sp. LM84 group G4. Next base: position 26,427 of record SRQH01000372.1, on the reverse strand, counting down.
CGTCTGAGCTGGATCACGTGCCAGCTCTGAGGAAGCTGGAAAGCGACCCGCCGCAGGACATCTCGAACCTGACGACACACACGAACAGCCCCTTCTCACCGACCGGCTTGCCAATTACATCGACAATGGCTGCAAGAGTGCTGCTGCAACGGGTAAGAATCGCTCTGCCACTGAACAAGGCTGTCCCTGACCTACATGTCGCTAACATTGGCCCTTCCCAGCGCTCGTTGGCGCCGGTAGCCGCCATGGCGCTCGGCGGATTGGCTTTGGCTCCCGCGACTGTCCTGGCCGAAGCACCTCCGAGCAACGTATGTAGACGACTCCAGCCCGAAACAGTCGACCGCTGTTGGACTATGATCCCTGAAAATGGAGAGCATACTTTCAAGATGGACCAGATAAGGACTAACCAAGGCGACAGAGGAAACCCATCTACGATGATGTCGACATCCTAACCTCATACGACGCCCCCAGCACCGCCGTCACTCCTCCCGAAGCTCAACTCTCGGAAAGACCCTCCAGCTCCAACGCCGAACCGCTCGAGAAGCACACAAAACGGTCTCGAGGGCCATCCCCCACAGACAGGCTCGCCCTGCAAATCGGCAGAGCCCGCATGGCGCTCTATCGCGTCGCTCTCTGTGCAGAAACCAAGGTCAATGAAACCATGGACTCGGCCTTCCATCTCGAGCAATCCTTCACCAACACGATAGCCAGCCTGGCGCCCTCGCGCGAAAGCGGCGAGAAGCTCATGCCCGGCACCATCTATGTCCTCGTGGCCGCCATGGCCGGCAGCATCCTCACGCGCCGGAGCAACATCCTACTGCGAAGCGCCGTGCCTATGCTCTTCGGTGTTGGGGCCGGATGGACTGTCCTGCCTGTGACGATGCGCAATATCACGGACCTGACGTGGAGGTATGAGCAGCGCTTTCCGGCTGTGGCGGAGACGCATATCAGTGTTGGGGAGAGCTTGAGGAAGAGTGCGAGCTTCGCGAGGGCTCATGGGCGGGTGGGTGTGCAGTTTGTGGATGATAAGGTGACAGGGGCGAGAGAGGCGGTGGAGGGATGGGTGAAGCAGGGGAAATAGAAAATCGGGATGGGGCAAATGGGTGAAATAGGTGGCTCAGAGGGACGATTGAAAAAACTTCGTTCAAAGGACCTGAGTCCAATCTGCATCTTCATCATTTACTTTGTATTGTTACTACCTAAGAGGGGCTGCTTAGAACAAGGGGAAAATAGAGTGACCTGTTTTATGCCTCTTTCCATTTGGGATTTGAGTACATTTATAAACAGGTATGGGACAGTGAATACAGTGACACCATTATCCATCTAACCAGCGCCGTGGTTGATAGCGAAATATGCAATTGTGATAACTCTCCCTATTCACCTTGACTTATCAGATCTTCATCAGATCTTTTTTCAGATTCATGTCATGACTTCCCTCGAGAAATGCACGCTTATGCTCCGTGCCAAAAAAAAAAAAAAAGTAAAGCCAAAGTCAAAGCTATGGCCATTCAACCATTCTCCAACTCCGTATTATGCTGTTCTTTATGCTGATGGCCATATAGCTATTCGATGTCCAGTTTTTTTCCTCGCTTGCTCGCTCCCTAGATGGCTAGACAGTTAACGCCGCGGGCTCCATTGCCTCTGGCTTCGGCTCAGATGTCGTCTTGGGTGCCGCGCTCTTGTGACGCTCAGAAAGTGCCTTGCGCGGCTGCTGGTTCTGAGCCGTTTGCCCGCCTGCAGCCAGAGCGCTCGCGTTTTTCTTGGCTTTCTTGGATGCTTTCTCAGGAGGCTTATCCAGCCCCGTGCTGATATCCACTTCCTGGGCCTGTTCGAGCAAATGGTCGCAGCCAAGTGTCTTGCACATCTCGGTGTAGCTCTTGACTTTGTTGACAGGCACGTAAGACTGAGATTTGCCAGGAATCATTTGCGCCATGAGGTACTTGGTGTTGGCGAAGCGATTATGTACATCCAGGCAGAACTTGAGGTACTGCTCCACGACGGGTTGCCAGGGCAAAATGCCACCGTCGGCACCGGCTCGGAAGCAGCTGGGGTTTCTCTCGGCGGCCACGGCAATCATGGCCCCGTCGGCGCCGTACTCGGCTGCCAATCGGAGGCCCTCGTCTCGGGATTCGACATCGCCGTTCATGAGGCATGCCACGCCGGCTTCATGGCAGACGTCTGCCACCATGCGGAGTTGATCTCGGATGGCGCGCTCCCGCGGCCTCATGGGGGTGGTTCGACAGTGGACGGTCAGGCCGGTGATGCCTGTGGCAACTAGACGTCGCACCAGAGCTTCCGTTTCAGCGGCGGTGTTAAGAATGCGGATCTTAACGCTTATGCCGATGTCGAACTCATGTGATATGTTCTTCACCAGCGCTTCCAGAATTGCGACAAGCTTGTCGGGATTTTGGAGAAGCGCGGCGCCCATGCCTCCGAGGGTGCTGAAGGGTTTGGGACATCCTGCGTTGACGTCTATGCCCGCGACATCAGCCGCCACAAGACGTGCTGCTTCGACAGCTCGGTCGGGGTCCGCCGTGCCGATTTGGAAAATGAGTTTGTTGGCCTCCGCCTCGGGGAAGACTCTGTAGATGATGCTTTCCTTGGCGTCTACCGGCGGTATTTTTTGACCATGCGCGGGCTTCCGAGTCCATTCGACTACCCTGGTATCTTGATTGAAACGTCTCGTGGTTCCGATCAGAGCACGATCAACGGTTTCGGGGCCTGACAAAAGCGCTTAGTTAGCACAAAGCCTGCGGCGATCTGGATCGTGAGAGTACATAAAGGGTACATGAACGAAGCATTTTATGACATACGTACCCCAAACGAGGTCAGCTCCGTAGTGTAGGGCGAGTAGTCTCGAGGGCAGTTCTCCCGAACGAACCATGGGCGCAAGCACGACTTTGCCGCGATAGTCTACGCCCCGACGGGGGATGGGCACGCGCTTGATCTCAGCGGCCATGATTCGTTGGAAGAATGTAGATAGAATACCCATGCGGGAGAAGCGTTTCCTACATGTCTCGTCGGACTATGTTGACGAGATTATTGTAGCCGAGTTGGCCTGTCGCTTTCCAAGCCAAGGAGCACGGAGAGGCAGACGCTGGGCGATTTTCGCCTTGCGCTTCAGGTGATAAGACACGTCTGTGCACCACTGTGCACTGTGCAGTCGCTAGAGGTATTTATGTGATCTTATCGATACGTAGCCCTTCAAGCGAGTTCATTGAATTTTTTCACCGCCTTCCTTTCCTTGCAGTCGAATTTTTTCATCACCTACATATGTACATATGTAGTAGATATGTTCTTCTTTCCAGGGCGAGCTTGCCGAGCAGCAGAGTTTAGATCCGGAACAACCTGCGACGAAGAGACCGGAATTCTTAACATGAGCGACCAAACGATTGAATTTATTGAGGAAGTGCATAAGAGACATGGTAGAGCTATCACAACGAAGGCTCTGCTGATAAATGACTATGTTACGGCGACTGAGTGGGCAGAGATGTTTGCTTCTGATGTCTCCGCGGGCAAAGAGATCATTCCATCAGATGATGATGATGAGAGCTTTAAGGAAGCAGAACGTCGCGAAGCGGCTCTTTCCGATGAGGAAGGCTCACCGGAACCGTTTCCTGAAGAGGTGGAATTTTGACGATTGTGACGACCTTGCCATTGCTGTGTCGTTATTGTTGATTTTGAAAATGCTCTGGATCATGAAAAGAGTGGTCTATCGATCATATCGCCTTCAAGAGCCACTTGATGCCCGGAATCTTCATGAGCTTATTCAATGGCAAGGCACTGAAGGATCTCCCTCTTCGCCAACCGCATCGCGTCCTCTGCCAAGAAATTCTTGAAGCGTCGAATAGCTACTTCGTTACCCTCTTACATACGATCGGCTTAGAAGAAACCGATAACCTGTATTCCTTTGCGGCTCGATGTACGCGCATTTCCATGAGAAGATCATTATCTTTTGTTCTACCGATTGATATCGCAATGACTCTGACAGAGTCGTTGATACGAAGCCATTGACAGAGCTTAGTGAACGTGTCCTTTTGGCATTCGAAAGAGGTTAACAACGTAGCTGTTCGGCGCTTCTAGAATTTCTTGGCAGAACTCTCGCGATGCGATTGGCGAAGAGCGAGATCCTTCAGTGCCTTGCCATTGAATAAGCTCATGAGGATTCCGGTCATCAAGTGGCTCTTGAAGGCGATATGGTCGATAGACCACCCTTTTCATGATCCAGAGCATCTTCAAAGTCAACAATAAGTTATAACGATACAGCAATGGCAAGGTCGTCACAATCGTCAAAGTTCCTCCTCTTCAGGAAACGGTTCCGGTGAGCCTTCCTCTTTGTTAAGAGTTTCTCATGTTTATTTACATATAGGCGCTCGTGGATCACACCCGATGATCTAACACCAACATCTTTATTTATTTCGATCAATGGTTACACACAAACTTCCAGGCTTCAAGGATTAAAACCCAGTCAACCAGTCAGCCAGCCAGACACATACGCACGCATACGAATGCACTCCTCGGGGAAATACCAAAAAAAACACTGAGCGCGCAATTATTGAGCTCATCGAGTCATCAGTATTAATCTTCGCTCACTATTTTAAGTGCCCTCTTGTACTCCAATACAGTTTTGTCTTACTTTTCCACAGCCTCCTCCTCCGTTACTTCAAAATCGCTGACTTGTCCAACGATCTTCCCTTTGAGCCTCTTGAGTGAACGAGTATTGACATACATATACGTTTGCCAAAACACTTCTTCTTGCCTCGTTTGAAACACTCTTTAGTTTGTGTCAAACGAGGCAAGAAAAAGTGTTTTGGCAAACGTACATGTATGTCAATACTCGTACACTCAAGAGGCTTAAAGGGAAGACCGTTGCTTGAGAACGTGTCTTATTGTGGAAGAGGGCGTTGATTAAGAAGACCCTTTCGAAAGGATGGGAGTTGGCCACGGAGTTCAGCAACCTCAATGCTCCTCTTGACATTTCTGGGGCGTTGAAGCACATGTGGTACAGCCAGCCAGAAGTCCTTGTTGCTGCCGCACTCCGATTCCTGAGATTGAGGTGAGAATAGCTACTCCATCCGCGAACGAGAAAGTAAGAACTGTGAAAATACCCGCTTCTGCGCATCATCAGTCTGGCCAGTGGCCCCTGGGGCACGCCGCACAACAGCTGCCCTGTTGATGACGTGAATCACCAAGTCCCAACAGCCACCATTCAATAAATATAGGTATGAGGATGGATCCTTGCCCTTAGTCGAGTCAAGAACACAAGCAGTCCAGTGTATGGGCTTCACGAGACCGAGAAATTTTAACTGCAAGTGTGATTACATGTACTCCATGGGCCGAACGGAGAGGCACCTAGGCTCTAGGCTCTAGCACATTGTACCTGTACGCGTTAGGTTACATTAGGTACCTAAGGAGGTACCTCTCCTTCATAGCAATCCTGACGCCCCACTCTGTCGAAAAGCTTCCTCGACTGTGCCTGCTTATAAACCCCTGTTGCAGCGCGGCAGACGATGATGTGCAGAAGCTGGTGCACGCTGATTGGGTCTGGAAACTTCTGTTCGGATTGCTCAGGCACTAAAAATAGAATTGGCTCGCAGGGAGGCATACATATGTATGTACTCCGTACAATGTACCTATGTAAAACTCTACGATCGTACGGAGTACCTATGTACCTATGCATACGCACTCATTTTCTGACAAGAAGCTCTCAGAAGGCTGTAGTGAGTCTTGATTCTTGATACAAATGTACCCAGGTAGGGTTTTCATTACTCGCTATCTTCACATTATGTAGTTCCATTTCTAGAGTCTTGCCTATAGCAGTTAGAGAAGGAGTCAGGCCGCGAGCAGGAAAAATGATGCCAGAGTCGTGAACTAATTTTGGGATTTAGACCTTGCTGACTTGTTTTGCCTGATTCCGCCTTTTGATCTCCATGTACATACCTACATATGTAATTCTGACCCGCTCAAAGCCTCTTGAAGTCTTGGCAACAACGAGCACTTTATCAATATGTATGTATCGCCAGATAAGTCAGGCGTGGCGTTGAACTAAAATGAACAATCCATGCTACATACCTCCATTATGCGACGCGTGCCTTTTGCCTGCACACAGAGAAAGTACGGTAGGTATGTACCTAGGTAGGTATGTGCCCGAGAGGATGCAATCAATTTTGCGCAAGGCGCGTAGATACGCCCAAATACCCGCCGGCTCGCGCGTCAACTGTGAGGCTGTCTCATGGTTGGAAGTTGAACTTGGCGCCCTCCGCGACAAGCCCCAAATCATAGAAAAGGTAAGCACATACATACCTAGGTACCTGTACTGCACTGGACACTGGACAGCCTACAGACAGTCATAACAGGGCTCCAGAGTCCACATCATCCTTTGTATTATCACCTCTCGTCATTTTTGTACAATGTATGATGAGTTGCAACTTGCTGCACAATCATGTACTCCGTATGTATGTACACACATACCTACATAGGTACCTAGTTGTTTGTGAGGATTGATTCTGTAACCTGTTTCATCCGTTAGCTCGAAAGGCCGGGGCTCCAACTTGGCTAGCACCTGTGTGAATATGTATGTATGTACCTATGTATGTACATATGTAGGTATTGACCATTGTCCAGTGTTCACTGAGCAGTAAGAAGACCGACGCTTGTGACGAAGACAACTTATTTAGACAAGCCGCTTGTCTAAATAAGTTGTCTTCTTGTACGGTGTACCTAGCGTTTCCGCCTCCTCCGCATTCCAAAGCCCCTTTGTCGCGACTCGCCTGAGTGCTTTATGTGACAAAATAAGGCCAGGCCATCGAGATTCGATACACCCCATGTCCGCTGTGAGTCGTGACAAGGTACAACACGCCCCCCCTTCTGTGTTTGCCCAATCACCTTCCGCCCGCATGAAAGACAGGGACACAATCTCAAACTCGTACTACATACCGGTACCCCCACATGCGACACGAGCGACACAAGCAACAACAAACGACAAGCGTGCAGCAATCGTCAGTCAGTCTCGACTTGGACACCACGTCCGTGTTTCTAGATCCCCAATGTTGCCCTCGACTTCTCTTTTGCTCAACATCCACATCGGGCCTTCATCGTGACGAATCGACGAATTTTGCGCAGCTCGTAGCTTGCAGCTCTCTACCAGCCCACTCGAACTGGCCACTCTGGTCCACTTCCGGATCCCGCGGATGGGGTGTTCCTTACAGCCGAGATTCTCGAAAGAAGCAAGATAGGTATTAAAGAGGAACGCGCGCCAAAAGAAGGCCTTTGGCGCCAATGAGCCCGTCGTCGGTTCGCCAGCGTCACCATGGAGAACGAACCTCCCGCCCTCGATGAGGGACGATCGTCCAGGAGGGGTCGCTTCATGGGCAAACTCTTTGGCAGAGACAAAAAATCGCACGAAAATCTCGTCAACCCGGCCTCGACACTCGAAGCGTTCCTCCAGATTACGACTGATAAGCTCGATGTTTCTCACGCACCGCCGCCCCCGCCGTCGGCTCTTCCGAAGCTCGCGAAGCTCGACACAACCATCACCCGATATCCACAGGCCTTGGCCGTAAATCAACAGGCACAGCTGAACCGACCCATGGCCCCAGGCGGCCGGCTACCATCAAGATCGCCCAGAATAAGCCCCCGCCCCAATAAAAAGGGCACCAATGTTCACTTTGTTGACTCGTATCCGGAAATCATTGGGGAGGGTGGCGACGAATCCGAGATTCCTGTCATGGAAATTGGAGTACACAAGAAAAGGGCCAGGCCAGCGGCGCCTGCTCAGCCGCCTGCATATCGTTCTACGCAGCCGAGCTCTTCGTCGAGACCTGGCTGCCCTCGTGCTGATTCTGCACCGTCTGGATATTCGGGGGGCTTCTTGGGCGCATCTAACCAGGACGTCGTGCCAAAGCCTCTCCCCCGTACTCGGACAGGATACTCGGAGGTCTCTGAACCAGACGAGGAACAAAACACCATTGCCACACCTCCAGAGTATAGAAACCAGAGAGATGACAGGTTAAATGGCACTGGACGGGGTGCGTCCGCCGGAACAGCAGAGACGTCGGGCACCCGGGATGAGAAGAGACGATCTTTTATAGAAATACATCAAGCGCAAATGCGTGAGGCAGAAGGCGCCGTGTTCGCGCAAGCTGCTAAAACCGCAAGCGTGGCATCCCTTCTTAAGTGGGAGGATGGTGCTCGTCCACCGGCAACGTATGTAGACAACTCCCTCGAACCGCCACGCCAGTCATCCCCGTCACCCGAAGCGGAGAAGAAGCAGCCGGTCTCGGATCACAGTCCAGTTGATTCCATAGCTTCCAATGCCTCCAAAACCTATTCGTCTCCTAACCCACCTCTCGCCCACCTTCCCATTCGACAGCCTAGTGCTGCGTCCCAAGACGGGCCACCACCTCCTGGTTCAACACGTCCATCGGCCACACGATCTGCGTCAGTAGGGCTGCAGGATGCTTCCGACTATGCTAGCGACGATGCTTTGAACGCTTTTGTCGAGGGTACCAAACATCTGTTCGAGCTCTTCCGATTACATGCCGAAACGATTCGACCGTTGTCAATATGCCCACCCAAGGAGGTCGCGCGGGCCGCCCTTTGGTGGTTTCTGAAGGGCAGAATGGGTCTGGAACTGGCGGTTCGAGAGCGCCCGAGCACACCTCAGTCGCAGATGCGGAACGAACTAGACAGACAACAGGCCTACTCGAATCTGTCCAAGGGCTATTGGCTCTGTCAGCGGGCGATCCCCGAGATCATGGACTCGCAGAGGCTACTACTCGATGCAGAAGTCACGGGAGTAATCCAGAGCGTTCTATCAGCACTACAAAAGCTGGCTCAATCCATGAAACGAAATGGATTTCTGCCTCCTGAGGAGCCGTTTCTTCCCCAGACCATGGACAAATCAATATGGCTCGAGTATCCCACTTTGAGCCAGGACATGTTTGCTCTTCTGTCTGGTAACTGGGGCGCAGGCTTGACAGCGATGCAACACCCCATGTCCACACTTCAACTTCTCGACGCCTTCCCCGTCAGCGACACGACAGAAAACTTTAGCTATGGCCGTGTCATGGCAGACGCGTATTTGACAGAGCAGGATCGAGATTCGCAAAGACTGTTTTTGCCGTGCATTCTATCCATGGTGCGTCCTCAAAAGAGTACAGGCCTCGTGTTCGTGATTGCCAGCCAAAACGGCGCCGTGCAGTTGGCTATTCAGGAGAATAAGAATGCAGGGCCAATCTGGGATGATGTCCGCTGGCAGAATAAGTCGTGTGCCCTGGAGGTTCGATTGCCGCGCGGCTTCTTGCTGGTGGTCCAGTTGAATCAGAATGACTACAGGATGCTCTGGAGCATGTACGACTTTAGCGCCAAGGTTCAGACCACGCTGCACCCGCGAAGCGATGAAGTCGTCGTCTTCCGAAATAATCTGCGATCGTTTCAGTACCTCGATGCAGACCCGCAGTCTCGCGTGTTCCCCAAAGAGCCTGTCTCTCAATGCGACGTGGCTCTTTTTGAAAGAATTCACAAAGAATCTAGTCCAGCTGGACCGCGCAGCTGGCACTGCGGTTTCCGAATCGCCGTCGTGACGGGATCTCGGACGAGGATCCTCAGCGGCGTGCAGCATAGCTTCTCACCGTCCATGCCCGTTCAATTTGCGGTGTTCAGGGCCGAGGGCGACCAACCGGCTCTCTCGCTCAAATATGTTCAAGGCCGACAAAGAGGTCGGATGGTATTTGTGTTCAGCGAAGAAGCAGAACGCGCCAATTTCCATGCCATCCTGACAGGCACCGCACTCAACCACGACGAAAGCGTCTTCTCAGACGCACCTCTTCGAAGCTTCATGATCTCACAGAGCATCCGCGAACCTACCGGCCTCGCGCCGTTTAGTCGCATCCCCTGGTCTGCAGCTCGCGTCGTTAATGACGAAGCTAGCTTCGAGGGGGGTGCTCCTCCCACGGTTCTCGCTGATAAGCTCAAGATCGTGCTCGAATACCAGGACGGCACCATCGCAGACAGAGTGAATGTCGCGCCCGGCGAATTACGACTGCGGCTCGAGGTCCACAATCCGAACATGCTGCGCATCTTGCGACAACCCCAGCGGGACATCACCATGTCAGTCTCGGAAGCACAGGTGGCCAAAGAGCTGTCCGCCAATCTCTCCGATGCTCTACAGCTCCTCAAGTCAAGCCAGACCATCCGCACGTACGAGTTCCACACTCTAAAGGACCTCCACAGCTTCCAGCAAGCGTTGACGGGATTCGAAGTCATTTTCGATGCCCTGGCCGCTACATTCGCCATTTCCCGTCGGCGCATGGTGGTGCCTATCCACAAGAAGTGGGAGGCTGGCTCCACGCGGGTTCAGGTCGTGAGGCTGGAAGACAGACAGCTCCAGCTGCTGGCGTTCTTTGAGGACTTCCAGCACGGGCACTGCATGAATTTCCTGCTCAAGGGGACGGATGAGTACGAGATGTTCCAGAAGGGGGGCAAGGCTGGGATTCGGCTTGTGGATGCCAAGTTTCCGTTGCCACGATTGCCGGCGAGTAAGGATGCTGATTATGATGATGAGGCGTTTGTGTGTCTTGATGTGCCGGATTTGCCGGGCGAGCATGATGATATTTCGATCATGTTTGAGAATGATGCAGGTAAATATACTCGCCCCTTTGTTTTTCTTTCTAATAATTTTTTTTTCTTTCTTTTGCTTGTCTCTTTATCATGAGTGGTTATGGAGTGGAAAAAAAGAATGAGTTATGCTAACGCGCGGGATATCAGATCGGGATCATCTGTCTAGTTGTCTCCCAGCTCCAGCAAAGACACCATCCAGGATTTCATCTCGCCGCACAAAGTGAGATAGTCTCATGACTCGCCGTGGAAGGTTAGCTGGTCATTCTTCGCAATGACTCAATGAGGCACATATCCGGGGCCGGCGCAACAAGCAACAAGCAACAAGCAACATGCAACAAGCAACAAGACTTGTGTAGAATTATATGGACAACAAACTTACAAAGAAGCCTTTTACAAACCATTCTCTTGAAGAGATGTGACGGCGTGACGGGAGGTCCGTTGGGTAGGTAGCATTAGCTGGGTGCATGGTCGAATTGGACTTGATGAAGCATCTGGTTAAGGCGTTGAAGCGGAGCGTTTGAATACAATAGGCATTGCTCACTTTCAATACACGATGTATTTCACTTCACTCTGATTCTGGATGTATACCAGCTGATTCAAGAGGTCCTTTGTAGGTATATATTCCATCATGGGTTCATGGCTGAATACAGACACGTGCACAACTCCGTTATGCCCAGGCTGCGAAAAGTCGTGCGAGCCCAAATTCGTCAATCGTTGCACGCGGACTATTGAAGCTTTTTGCTTGTGAACGTGTCATCAATGCGTGCTTTCTTTGCGGGAATGAACTGAGGAGATGTCGTTGCACGAAAGACAACAGTACCACAAAACGAGTATTATCGTAGTACCATTTGGACAGAGTAGTGAATATTCTTGTGACGGTCGCTATGGAGAAATCGAGGGCCAAGTAGGGCCAAGCTTGAATATAGCATAAGTAAATGAGAGTCACTCATTCTCTGTTCCTTGAATAGAAGAACTTCTCTTCTCAAAGGTGAAGATGATCCATTGTCGGTGAAATGTGCGGTGCCATGAGCTGCCATGCTCCGGACCGCGGGATTGAGAGCAATCGTACACGATGCGGAGGACACAAACACTGTAGTCTATATGTACTGCGGCATCGCGGGGCCGGACGAGCATGTGATCCATACGGTACGGGATTGATTGATGGTACGGAAAGTGTTCCATCTATGCCGTCACTCCTGAGTCCTACCATCCCAAGACCAGACGAACGGTCACTGCTTATTACCTCGGCGCTGTCCCGATGGCCCATGGATTTGCAATTCGTGAGCTCCCTGTTCCACTTTTCTCGTCCACCTTCTCGGATGATGGGATCAAGAACGGCGGATTTCTCTACCTACCTACCTAGGTATGTATGTACCTAGGTATTGGTTTTTTTTTAAAAAAAAAAAAAAAAAAGAGGCAAACAGCAAAAAGGGCTAATTGCTCCTTGCCGAATCTTGCGCGTCATATTCAATCTGTCCCGACTCCCGACTCCCGTCCATTGAAATTGGTTCGTCTACTCCGTACACTCTCCAACTGCGTTACCGACCGGCCGAGCCAAATGACGTAACAAACCTGTCGTGGACCCATCTCATCCCATCCATGATCCCATCCTCTTCCGGCTCCCACATTGGCGAGAGGAGGACTCCGCTGTCTTGCTTTTGTCTTTTGTCTTTTGTCTTTTGTCTTTTGTCTTTTGTCCTGGTTGTTGATACATATGTCGTGAAGAAAAAAACAAAACTCTCTCTTTCTCAGGCTCCGAGTACACAACGAGACAGACGGCACATCGGAAGCAAAATCAGCAAAGCTTCTCTTACGTGGCGGGGTTTGTGTCTTCGGGATCCATAGCTGGGAGCGGGCGAACGTCATCTTTTCGAAGCTCCGGACCAGGGGTATTCGCGAAGCGCGCATCGTGATCGTAGACTCCGGTCTCAATCCCTGGCTACAGTTCGGAAATTCGCGCCTTTGATTTTCCTTGTCCAGTTGCCCCTTTTCCCTTTTCCCTTTTCCTTTCTATTCCCCTAGGTAGTTTGTGTTCATTTCTCTTTTCCATTTTTTTTTTATTCGAGACGGAATTTGAACCATCAGAGGAAAGACTAAGCAAAGGCCACGACTACGAAACACCAACAAAGTACCTACAGACTACAGTACCTACATTATACATACCTTCTTACCAATATTGTCGGCAAACTCGCCTCTCCACCAATCCGAGCTCCGGGCCGACGTCCGCTGCGGGGACCCACGCCGCGGTTTATATTAGGCGTGTCGCTGGAGATCGATTGAAAATCAAACATTACTTTGGCTGATTGATTGATGGTGACGACTGACGAGAACGCGCGAGAACTTGTTGCGTCGTCGAGGCCAGAACTCTAGCTCTAGCCCCGAGACAGAGCTGCGATAGCTCTATCCTCCCGCAAGCTTTATTTTCAATCTGTGTATCCACGCGCGTCATGGTTCTGAGCGGACTTGGTGGGCTGGTTTCGGTGTCCGGCCGACGTCGCGCGTCGACTGCTGCCAGTGAGTCGTCTATCCCGATTCCCCCTCCCCCCCCCCTTTGAGATGTCCATGTCAGCTCGTGGCTCTGTCGCGGGATAGAGGCTGTCTTGTGATCCGTTCTCCATCGCTCGAGTGCCAGCTGTCTATCCCTCGCTTCTGGCTTTAAATCATCGCCTCCTTTTGTCTCCTTCCCTCCCCCTTTCGCTCTCGGCCCTCTCTCGCCTCTCGCCTCTCCACACCATCGCAACGCTCGCTCGAGTCGCCCCCCCCGCAGCTCTTACGCCACCTCGAGTACGTTCCAACAACCGAGCCCTACTGTGGCCAGACTGTGCGACCAGACTGTCGAATTGCATGAGAAATCACCTTCAGCATTTAGACCAAACGTCCGCCTGCGCTTCGATCTCGCTTTCCCTGGACTTGGAGACTAAACACCGGGACGGACACTGGACGCTGGACGCTGGACGCCGGGCGCTGCACTCTGGACCTTAACTTTTCAAGCGCCCTTCGCTTGGCATTTGATAGATACATCCCGGTTTTTTTTTGGGGGGGTAAAGAATCATGTTGTCTAACTGGTTTTCGCAATCTCAAGGCAGCAGCCACTCCTCGGTCGATGAGACCAGGAGTCCCGTTGAAAATGATGCGGACACCCAGGTTATGGAGCCCGATCAGGGCAATGGTATGTTCTCCCACGGCGAAATACGCCTTCCATGACTAGAGCGCAGTCGCGTCCAGTCGCGATGGACAAGTTTGTTAATGCATCGGTCTTTTACAGTCCTCTCCCACATCATCTCCCAGCTGCGCCCGGGTGCAGATCTCAGTCGCGTCGTCTTGCCAACCTTTATTCTTGAGCCCCGAAGCATGCTGGAGAGAATAACCAAGTACGTCTTCGCGATTGCTGTGATGGCTGTTTACCGCAATCCGTCGCTTTCTTGCTAATTTGATCCACGTTTAGCTTCATGTGTCACCCTGAAATGCTACTCCATATCCCCGACATCGACGATCCTGTTGAGCGCTTTGTCTCCGTTGTCAAATTCTATCTCAGCGGATGGCACATCCGACCTCCGTGAGTACGACCCGGCGCGACTTGAATCGATCAACACAAAACGAATGAGAAAAATCAGTATCGCTAATGTGCTGGGACAGAGGCGTCAAGAAACCGTTGAACCCGATCCTCGGCGAAATCTTCTCCTGTTATTGGCAACTCGACGCCGACAAAAGAGCGTACTACATTTCCGAACAGACATCTCACCATCCGCCCAAGTCGAGCTACTTTTACATGGCACCCGACCACCACATTCGAATTGACGGCACATTGAAACCCAGGAGTAGATTTCTTGGCAACTCGGCGGCCAGTCTCATGGAGGGCGTTGCCTATCTAAGCTTGTTAAATCGGGGGAAAAATGCGGAAGTCGGTGAACAATAGTAAGCCGCGCGCTGTCGACCATTCAAACCCTGCCCTTGAGCTGACCCGAGACATGTAGCATCTTGACGCAACCAAACATGTATGCGCGGGGCATTTTGTTCGGTAAAATGAAGTACGAACTCGGCGACCACAGTTTCGTTCGATGCCCCGAGCTGGATCTGACCGCAGACATCGACTTCAAGACCAAGGGGTGGGTAAGCGGCACGTACAATGCCATTGGTGGATTCATTAAGAGAGAAAGCACTGGCGAGGTATTGTACGAACTTTCGGGCCTCTGGAGTGATGAGATGTGCATCAAGGACATGAAAGTGAGTCGTAGACATGCCGATCGCTTGTGCCAGCCGTGCCATTCTGACATGTAGTCCACAGACCGGGCACAAGGACGTCTTCTTCAACGCCGCAAAATCCCAACCGAGCGCGCCGCAGATTCGGCCGCTGGAGGAGCAGGAAGACCGAGAGTCGCAGAAGCTTTGGCTATCCACGGTCAAAGCCGTCAAGGAAAGGAACCATGAGGTTGCGACCAACGAAAAGACCAAGATTGAGGATCGGCAACGGGAGGAGGCTGCGAAAAGAGCCCAGGATGGCGTCGAATGGCAGCCCCGGCTATTTCGGCGAGTGAAGAGCACAGACGTAGTTGGAGAAGACTTGGAGTGGATCATTCATACTCACGTGTAAGTTCAGCTCCTTGCATGGGATCATTCTGTACCCTAAGAGCAGACGCGGCAAAGCACCAGAGGTCCAGAGCAGCTATTAACGTTGGTCAAACAGTGATCCACACGCATCAGCCGAAGAGCAGACCAAGCAGATGCTCTCCATCTATCCAATCGTTGACGGCCAGAAGCTCGACGGCAACCTCGTCATCCCTCCCCGGAAAGAAAGCGCCTCAAAAGCAATCCCGGCCGAATCATCAGAAAGCCCTACTTCGTCGAGCGACAAAGTCGCTGCGGAAGCCCCAATCGTTGTTCCCGTCGCTGTACCGGCCGCAGTTGTAGAAGAAGAGAAGCTGCCTAGCGAGATCGCGGACTTGCTCCAGTCTACAGGCAAGCCCGCCGAGGCTGGCCCTTTGCTCAGCTTCACAGACGAGATGAAGAAGGACTTGCCCAACGCCAAACAGTAATCTGGGAGCGAAGGATACCTAACTAAATTTTAATTATAAATCTTTTATTGCGCCTCTTCCTGCGTGTTATATCCCGTCGCTTCTGAGAAGCACTACATGGTTTGGCGTTATTGGGTCTGTCGGTCCGCAAAAGGAGCAGGAAAACCTGAGGGGGGTTTGACATGGGAGCAATGAAGGCTCGTCTGAAGGGCTATTTGGGAAGACTTTGGATACCAACACTGTGATAGGTCATTGATATACGTTACAAGAGCAAACAAGCCTTTGAAGTTAAGAATCTCGGCGACTTGGATACCTGCTGAGAATGTGCATGCCCTGATGGTAAGAGGACTCGCACACGATAAATTGAGTTTATGACTAGGACGAAGAGCTGTTGAAACATGCGATGCAAGGATGAGGTGTGGCGAATCGAGGTACACCGTACACATTGTGTAGATGTCCTCAATGCAACGTATCAACAGGCTAGACAAAACACCCGGCACGCAACAACCCGTGCAACCTTTGATTCTGTTCCCACACAACGCCATTGTTCTTGTATACAGAAGTACACAGTCACACTCACGAGTCACGCCACAGCCCTCCCCATTTTTGAAAAGTACATACCCCGAGACATGCCCTGAATCCACCATGGTATTGCCATCCAGCTCCAGCCTCCTCCCCATGACACGAGTCCTCTCAATAAGCCGAAATGAGAAAAGAAAAAAAAAACGCGAATATCTGAAGGGGAAAAACACCGTAGAAAAACATAAAAACAAAATTGAGAAATTAAACCCCCTCATCACCTCCTCTTCCCCCCCTCCGGCACCGGCGAAGGCGACCGACTCAAACTCCTCTCATCCCTCCCCCGCTCTCTCAACCACTTCTTCGTACTAAGCGTCAAATCCCGATCCAGCTCCTCCCCCGGATTCTTGCGATGAATGAAATTGCAGAATCCGCCCCTCACGCAGCCCTCTCCCGAGTTGAGTCGGCAGCACGCCTCGCGGAAGTCCGTCACGGGACTGAGTTCGCAGTAGATGGGACGGCCAGCGTACCAGCGCGAATTGAGTTCATCGCAGGCCGATTGGGCGGATTCTTCGTATTTGAAGCGGGCGTAGACGTTGCCGATGAGGTCTGTGTGTTGGCCATTAGCATATGCATGTGCATGTGCATTTCTCACTCCACCGAATACCGAATCGGTGAAGGAAATCACGGTGATGGATATGGGGGATGGATGGTAGAACTTAGAAGGGGGGAGGGGGGGAGAGGGGGAGAGGGGGAGCGGGGGACATACGGTCGTTGTTGTTGTCGCAGACGACTAGCTCCTCCAACTCGCCGTACTTGCATAGCTCGCACCATATATCTTCGTAGAACGCGTCGAAATGGTTCTGCAGCTGCGAGGGGTTCATGCGGTTCTTGGGATCGTAGGCTGGGTTCTGGTAGAGGTTCGGCATGAGGATTGTTTGGGAGTAGGAGGGCTTGACGTGTTTGCGGGAGCAGCGGTCTCCGTGGCGGCAGGCGCCGATTTTCTGGCGGCGAGGTGTTAGCTTTGTTTTTTTTTTTCATTACGATTTTGGATGTCTCCTATTATATTTTGTTTTGTGCGCGGGAGAGGCGGGAGGTGGGCTCACAAAGTAGAATGAGCAGTTGACTTTGTCGAGCTCGGTGCCGAAGATGGAGGCTAGGAAATTGGCCATGTTGGGCGGCGATGAGTTTGGGGAGGAGGCTGTGCAGATTCAACGGGTGGAACAAATGTGAAGACAGAGTGAGAGAGAGTGGGTGGGGGGCTGTCGAGTTTGCAGTGAATGGAACTGCGTGCGATGCGTGCGATGCGATGCGATAATGTATGTACGATACGATGCCGCGATGGCGATGGCGATGGAGTTGTCAAGCGGATGTGGCGGTGTCACGTGTGTGGCTAATTTGTACATAACGTTTTGCTGAATCTGGTTGCTTCTGTGGCTGGTGATGTCTGGAGTACATAGGTACCTGTATGTACAATGTACGGACTACGGAGTAGGTAGGTACCTAGCTCAAATTTCAATCATCATGTACCTATTGCTTTGGTGCTTTTGAGTTTGAGTAACAGGTACGGCAGTTGCATGCACAATTTGGCACATCAACTGTACACCGAGAGAAAACTGGAAGAGAAGGAGAGAAGATGAAGAGGTTTGCTCGGAATTCGGTGCATATTGATTCTCCAGTGTTCACCATGTCCTTTTTCGCACGTGAGCGGCTGCTCGTCATGCTTGAGCATGAGCATTGAGCACAAAAAGACCCCTTGACACAGCCTCCGACCCCGTGCTGCTCCATTATGTAGCACAGCAGCATTCCATACATGTTCTCCCCAAAGCCTGCTTTAAAATCCCAGGCACAGCCTGCATCTTCCTCATCAAGAACGATTCCCAACTCACATACTCCATATACCTACTCCGTGCCTACATACACAATCGCCAAGATGCCCTTCGCGCTGGCCGTGACCCGCGACCAGGGGCCAACGCCTCATGCGCCAACCCGAGCAGGGATCCGTCCGTGCGACGCGACCACCGGACCCCTGGCGGTAAGTGCGCTGCGCCTGTTCTCCAAGATTACCGGTAATCACATTTGCCTTAGCCTCACTGCTCAGGTCCCCCATTGTCCTGAGCCTGGACCTTGTTCATTCATCGGACGGCTTTTCCCTTATTGCCGGGTTTGGTTTCTTTTTTTGACTTTCGTTTCATGCTTACTCTTTTTGATTCCACTTCTCGACAGGTCTAAACCTTGGTAGCCGCGCTTTGTTGCTCCTCTTCTTCACCAAGTCCTAAACTACCTATCTAGGGGGGAGGGAGCGGTCCTCGCGCAAAATCGTCAGTTTCAAGTTTGGGATCTAGACTTGGGCTTGGGTTTCTTTGGGGGTACCGGTGCTGAAATCATGCTCTGGCTTATTAGGCCCTGACTTCCTGTCAAGATTTTCGAATACCAAATCTTCAGACATCGACTCTGACGACGAAGTGCGAATACATACATACTTTGGCGTACTTGCGCGTCCCGGGCTATTGTCACGATTTATCGGATACACATCTTGGCTTGCGTGTGCCTCGACGACAGGCTCGTGTCGTGCGCGGCACAGTACACACGGCGAATACCGAAAACCTATCACAGGCGAGGCGACTACGATCTCTCGCAGCTCACGAGCTTGCGGAAACCTGGAAAAGAGATAAAGAGAAATATCAGAAGAGCACCACACCAAAATGGATCAAGCAGATATTCCTGCGCTCATGGCGCGGTTGTCTAGCGACGGGGATGGGGCGCGCAAAATGGCTGTCTTCAAGCTACAGACGTCCATCAACGACCCCGCATTCGCCGACGTATTTATATCCTCAGGCGGGCTCGTCGTGCTGCGCGGCTTGATTATGGCTTCGGGAGGAAACACACTTGCCTACGCGTTGCAGAGCCTGACGCGGCTGCTCGAGGTAGACATGGGATGGGACATTTTCGAGGGTCCCTCTGCAAGTGCCTTTGTGGAACGCATCGTGGAACTCATCGTCGTCAACCCCTTGGTTAACATCCTGCGGGGAGCCATGTCTATCCTTGTTGCACTCGTCAGCCATTCCCAGTCGAGCCAGCCTGCGAGCGCCATGAGGGGCTCATCATCTCCCGGATTCTTCGGCTTCCGCGCCCTGAAGCCTGCCGTGGCGGTGTATCCGCAGTTCTTCGAGCTGGTTATTCAGCAGCTGTCCAGCGCTGACCATGCGTTATGCGCTAGTACGCTCATGTTCATTAATGCATTAATACGCGACGCTGTCTCCAACGACTCGTCCACGAGCTCTTCGGCTACCGAAACCGCCGCTGCTGGAGCGGGCGAGGACTGGGCCAAACTCGTCACGCGCCTGCAAGACTTGGGCCTGGTCGAGGCTGTGTACCGGCTGATGCAGAGCTCTTCAATACAGGACCTGGCGCACCCGGCTCTCGAATTCCAGTCGCTCGCTAAGATACTGCTGAGGAAATGGCGACAGGTCAGGGTCGACTTGGAGCGGCAAGATCACCGACGAGCACTGAAGAGTCTGCACCTGGCCAGTGCGCCGGAGAAGGGCATCACCGGGAGTAGATCTGTGGAGAGCGCTTCAGACGCACCGGTGGACAACAAGGACGGCAGCGCGCGGAAGCACAATCGAGAAAAATGGAGGAGACTTGGCTTCGAAACGGAAAGCCCTGGTCATGAATTCGGCCAGACGGGATATTTGGGCGTCATGGACCTGACTGATTACGTACAAAGGCACGAGGATTCGTTTCAGAAGATGCTGCTCGAGCAAGCCGCCAAGCCGGCTCAGTCGAGATGTCCCATCGCGCGGGCGAGCTTAGTAGTAACGCTGACTCTGTACGAGCATTTCGAAGTCGACCAGGTTGACCTCGAGGACGCCAAGGGCCACCAGAGCCTGGACGACAAAGACCGCGACCAGGTCGGGCTCTTCCATCCTCTTCTTCTCCAGTGGTCTCGCCTGCACACGGCGGGCTTGCTGGGCTTCTTCCGTATCTGGAAGGCCACTGGCGCGGAACTCGACGACTTTGACAAAGTCGCTGAGCTTGTGCGCATCCTCATCGAACAAGTCGTCGGCCATGCAACTCGCACCAAGGATATCGCGGAAGCGGAAGAGGAGATCCAGGAGTTTGAAATCGCCCAGCTGCGAGAACTGCAAATGGAGCTTCTGGAACTCTCCTTTGATGATACCTGGGGAGAACATCTATTCCAAGTACGCGAAACGCTCAAGCAGGAAGCTCTGCAATTCGTCAAGGAGCAACGCGTCCGATGTCTTCTCCAGGGATCATGGTTCTGCAAGCCCGCGCCGCAGTACAACAAGTACCAAACCCACGGCAGGAAGGATCATGATGCAAACAACGAAACACTGCACCAGCAACGGCAACGGCAAACGTCCACCAAACAAAATCAATTCCTTCCATGGCGGTTCGCCAAGCTCTCCCACAATAGACGGTACCTGCACTACGCAGACTTTGAGTACCAACTGGCACACGATCCCGGGCTGGATATCCTGACCAACAAGATCGATCTCGGCGCGATTAGCTCCGTCGGCTCCAATGTTTCCGCCGCTGAGGACAGCACCAGCGATGCCAGCGATACGACCGTGCAGAACCTGGCGACCCGCACAACTTCCACGAGCCACGCCAAGAAGACGACGACCAGAATCACAATCTACGCCGCTGAGACGGCTTCGCGGGGCGAGACGGAAGAGTACCCCGTGCTGACGCTGTGGCCTGCAGATGCGAGCCTGGCATCGGAGTGGCTGGACGGGTTGCTCATGCTGCTCAACCAAGCGCCCATTACGACGGAGACGAGTAAACTCATCAACTTGGTGAGCGATTATGGGCTCAAGATCCGGTTGCTGAATGTGAGGATGGATTGCGCGTTTGAGGGGCCTCCTCCGGGGGCGGGAGTTGTGCCTAGTCGAGCGGGACTGGATAATGATTATTTCTTTGACGTTTAAAATCTGTGGAGGCACGCGGGAGGATGTGGCCATGGAACAAGTTGTCCCTTCTCTGGCGACGAGGGAAAAGGGTTCATCTGGGAAAAGGAAAGGAAAGGAAAGGAAAAGAAAAGGAAAAGAAAAGAAACGAAAAAAAGGAAGGGAAAGAAAGAAGGGAGGGAAAGATTTTATTTTATGTAGTGGCGGTGGTGGTATGGCGTGTTGATGGGCGTGGCGTGGCGGGTGAGGCGGCCGTGTTGGTTTTGATGATGGCTTGGATGGGACCCCTGGCTATGGTTGTTTTTTTATCTTTGTGTGCGTACATCTTCGGATCTCATATACCCCCATTGGTTTTTATTGAAATCATTTGTTTGTACGAATGTATGTACTGGAGTGGGAGGATAGGTCTCCCTTTTTATGTTCTCTTCGCAATGCAATATGTGTATGTACTCCGTATGTACATTACATGGAAATCTTCGGGCTTGATGAGTGCCTGGTTTTTTACATACATTTCTCCGTTGTTAAAAAGAAATCGTTAAAAAGAAATCGAAATCACCAGTACTGGATGTGGACTTGGCATCGTCTCCTTTAGGTCTAAGATTGGCGGTATGGGGCTTGAATCTGTTTCAGGATGTTTTAGGTGGCGGTGTTGGAACTCAGAGGGCGGTATGTATGTACATTGTACAACCTACAAGGCTGGCAGTAAACATTGGAAATCAAACTGGTTCCATAATAATACCTAGTATGTATTGCATTCTAGAGTGGCAAGGCAATGAAGAGGACCTGCATGTGGCTGTGGCTGTTGTGTGCTTTTGGGTTATGCAATGTATATATGTATGTCGAGTAAGAAAAGGGCATCGAGGCCAGCTTCGTGAACTGAGGATTTCGAAATACATACCCATTGCCAAGTTCGGGAACCGGGGATCATGGGAAACACGGATATGTAGCCGGAGAATCCGGAGAAGACGGAAAATTAAACAGATGGAAAGACACGGGATATGTTTTGGTATGTACTCCGTATGTATGTGTATATACGTATACTTAGCGGTATGTACTGGCCATGGATCACAGCATTTTATTACATCATCGCCAAAGCCAGCACTCGAGTCTCGTGGTCCGTGAACATTGGTGAGCAGGCCGGCCCATTCGTAGCCTCGTAGGTATGTATGCATGCCCAGTATCCTACATAATAACAGGACTACACAGATACATTGCCCAATATCCCGTGAGGAAGTCAGATGCAGAGCACATGTACGACGTGCTTGCCGCGTCCGGCCGTCTCTCGTGGCACGATGCGGTGCGGCATATCAGTCTTGGGGCTTTCTCCAACGTAATGACAAGTTCCCTCGCCGCAAAAGTCGATCGGGATATCGGGTTGGCCTCGGAATGGAGTGCCTGATCGTTTCACGTCTGAAGCTTACTGTGCCTTTACTGTGCCTTACTGCAGGTAGTATTCGCTGCAGCGAGGATAGGTACCTAATAGACGCCACCGCAAGTGCCACGAGACGGGAATGGGCCGTTAATTGGGTAGCGGGAGCCTTCAGTCCTTGATCAAAGCTTTCACTTGATTTCCCTTTCACTTCTTCATAAACGCTACATTTCTTCCTTCCCGAGCCTCCGTCTCTTTCCCTCTTCCTCGACGTGCGTATCGTCGGTGCGTCTCTCATCCCGTCCGCGACCTCGGATGGGCCGGTCAGGTAGGTACATACAGTTTAACCTCTCGCTGGCCGCGTCTTGCTGTTTTGGCTGCTTTGTTGGCTAGAGGTGGTACCTAAGGTAGGAGGTACCTACAGTAGGTACTGCTGACTCGGGCCAAAGAGCCAGTGGATTCGGACGACGCCGGCGGTTGAACGTAGGTACAACTTTACTTTATCGTTTGCAGCGGGAAAGGGGCCGCCAGCCTCCAGGGGAAACAACAAGGGGCATCAGTCGTCGTCATCCGTTATCGATTGCGACCCCTGGACGATTGTCAGACGCGCGGAAGATGGAAGTTTGGAAATTGGAACACAGGAACTCGCTGCTCATCAGGATTTTTCCCCCTATCCGTTCCACTACGGAGTACGTACTATGTACGTACCGTACCTAGGTAGCCTCTAGGTGCAAGTTGCAACGAATCTAACGGCCACTCCACCGTCCGCATTTCCCGGCCGTTTTGCTCTGGTTTCCTTTGCGACATTCGCATTCCTGTTTCCTCAACTGAACATCGTTTGATCGCCACTGTCCTGCCCGCCACCGGGAATATCTTGGTACGTTACGTCGGAATTCCTGACTCCGGCGACTCTTGCATGCGTTTGCACTCTGCCGCATGCTGCGCCTTGGCTTGGCATGTCTTCTCCAAAACTGAAACCGTCGTCGCTCGCCGTGTCCTTTATCTATGGCTGTGCTTGATTCGCAACACGTGACTACCTTGGCATCAGAGTCCATGGCACATGCCTTTCATTTCAACAGGAGGAACTATTCCTGGGATAATGTACTTCTACACAAGCTAACTTGCCGTCTGCCATTAGCATCACATAACTGTCTCCAACATCGTCAACTGTATTGGTACAACACAATCAACAGCCTCTCGCCATGGCTCGCATTCAGATCCCCCTCGATGCCCTGACATCACGCTTTAACCTGGGAGACCGCTTCTCGGGCTTCACGTCCGGTCCCCTGACGGGTCGTTTCTCCAACCTGCGGTCCGTCTCCGAATTCTTCGATTTCAAGCGCGTATCTAAACCCGCCAACTTTGGCGAGATGCAATCGCGCGTCAACTACAATCTCAGCCACTTCTCCAGCAACTATGCCGTCGTCTTTCTCATGCTGAGTCTGTATGCCCTCCTCACCAACTGGCTTCTGCTCTTCGACATCACTCTCGTTGTGGTCGGCATGTGGTTCATTGGACGCCTCGACGGTCGCGATCTCGAAATCGGCACTTTCCGAGCCACCTCGTCGCAGTTGTACACTGGTCTCCTCATCGTTTCTGTGCCTCTGTGTCTTGTTGCCTCGCCCTTCTCGACCCTGCTGTGGCTAATCGGCGCTAGTGGCGTGACTATTCTCGGTCACGCCTCATTCATGGATAAGCCTATCGATGAGGCTTTTTCAGGGGAGGCGGTCTAGGTGGTCGGCCGCGCGCTCCCAAATTTGCGCCCCAATGGGGAAGACCATCGAGGCGCGGGCGGAGGAAAACAGATGGGGATGCTGCGCACTACAGCTCGTGGGGCATTGACCCACGAGTTCAGGAGTTGGGGACGGAGGGTGAGGATACAGATACACAGGGTGCTGGGCTGTCTTTACGGCGCAGCAAGCGGTTTGTCAGCGATTCTCTTGATTTTACCGGTACAGACTTGGGCGATCGATCGAGCGGGACTCATCGTCGCCGGCTTTACAGCGATTCAGGCGAGGAAGATGATGCAGATTCCGGAGAAAGCGAAAGTGAGGAGAGCAACGGTGATGACGGCCGCTACGGCTTTGACTACTTTGCCAATGGCGACGACAATGAGGACGATCCAGACGGGTACCTGGCTCGTATGGGGCCAGATGAACGAGAGGAAGTGTTGCTTCGATCGGCATTGTACCTTATAAGTCGAGCACAAGCTATGGGCGCAACGGACGTGCATCTCAACAAACAAGAGCTGGAAGCATACGGGCGGTACTTGCAGCGCATAGAGCAAGAGGAACGGGCGCGACAAAAGAAAAAGAAGCGCACTTCGGCAGGCGGAAGTGACAAGAAAAAGAAAAACAAGAAGAAGTTGACAGAGCAGCGAATGGCTATACCGCTCACACAGCTGGCGCCGACGTCACGAAAGAAGAAGTCGTCATCAGTCTCCAGGGCTGAACTTCCGCCTCGGCAGGATTCTCTGCCTCGACAGAGGCCAGCCACGGACCTACCACCTGATGGGCGTGATCGGAAGGGCTATCCGGCCATGGGCTACTTTCCACCACCCTCTACATCTCGCTCACGGCCTGGTTCTACTTCAGCAGCATCCCGTCCACCCAGTGCGGCTCGCCAGTACGAATACTCATCGCCACCCTCGTCAGCGAAGCGGCCCCCTTCTTCGAGAGATTCTCCTCGGGACGAGACCTCCCATGTCAGCGGCCGATCTCACAACGACAGCAGCGGCAGCATGAATCCGTTCCTCTTTCAAACTTCGGGTCCGCGCACACCGTATTCTCCCGCTGCGAGCTCCCAACGGACTGTTCCGGGCTCTGCAGACAGGACCCACGAACAGCGTCGGGGGACCACGACTCCTGCTGCTAGGAGCGGTCGTGGATCAAGACGAGCCAGTTACGATGAGTACACGGCCGAGGAGAGCAGCCCTGTCAGCGAGGAGAGCACGACGGATGAGGAGGGCAATGGGGCGCCGGTGCGGGAACACGAGCGGGAGAGGGAGAGGGAGAGGGAGAGGGAGCCGGCGGCAAGAGCGTCGCGGCGGGGAAGGGGCAACGTTATCGTGGTGGAGGAGTCGCCTGAGCGGAGGGGGAGTAAGAAGAAGTCGTCGTCGTCGCCTGTGAAGCGTAAGCCTGTGGGGGGAAAAAAGAAAAAGAAGTGATGCTGTAGCCTGTGGCGTTTTGATATTTGGTTGGGGAAAAGGGCGGATGAGGAGGTGCGTAGTCTGAATACATTGCATTGGCTGTGATTTGGCCATTTGGGCATCTGTGTCTGCATCTACATCTGTGTCTCGGCCTGCCATATACCAGGTATGTACCTATTGCCCATCAACGACGAGGTGAGGGGTGTGTCATATTGGTGGCGGCAACAACGTTTGAGAACACGTGAGCGTTCCATCAATGCTACCAACCGATTCGACTACAAACGAAACGACCAATAGGTAGAATGAATGGAGTAATCATGGTGCACTCGACAAGTCAACCTGGCAGGCTTCACGCATTTCGCATTTCGCATTTCGCATTTCGCATTTCGCATTAATAGGAAGGTGAGATCTCACTGCGTCCAGTCATCATTTGCATAGCCTCTTCGCGCGGGGTGTCTCGAACATGATGAAGGTCGAGATGACGCAAGATGACCAATAGAAAGGACTCGATTCATCATTCGAGTGGCATTTGGATAATTTCACATGTGTTGCTTTACCTTCTCTAATTGTATTGGTAGACGTCACTGAGCAGTCAATGATCAACCGAGTCTGAGTTTCCCGCTTGTCTTCATCAGATACGTTATGCATACCCATCTTTCTCGTTCCATCGCGGGCGTGTCGCATGAAGTGAAGGGTCCGAGTGGGTGTGGAAAGCGATACAAACGAGAGACTCGCTTCACTGACGTCCAAGTGAGCTCTCTCATCAACAGCTGCGAGACGTTTCACAAGTCTCTGATAGCCCATCACATTCTCCTCGGAGTGTTT
>SRQH01000371.1:0-27340 GCA_018360345.1 Claviceps sp. LM84 group G4 | reverse complement strand
CCCCCCCTCTCCCTGTTTCATAGCCTGTCGCGACTCGCGTATAGCAGGCAGCGCTCGATCCGCAGTACTGATCTCTTCGGTGTTTGATAGAGTCAACTGGCGTACGAACAAATCATTGACAAGAACTTGACCACACTGTCGACTGGGAATACCGGCGTTTACGACGACTCGATCCAGGGTCTACTCTTCGTCCCCGACATCACATCAGTCCCATCTTGCGATGTGCAACAGTACGATACAATACCGCGAAATGTTACACGCCGAAAGGATCTGCCACCGGCCAACTTCAACCTCATCGCTATTGCGCCGTGGTTCAGCAGTGACTGCACGCAAGCATATCTCAATTCCGCCCTACAAGGCCCCGTCAAAGCCTTCATCTTCTACAAACCGAACAACTCCACCAACAAGCCACAAGAGGGGGACTCTCCAGTATGGAATGTCGGCGACGGGGGCGCATGGCGATCGAACCGTCATTTCCCCATCTTCGCGATTCCCGGTCGAGAAGGTCAAAAGATTATCAAGCAACTGAGCTTGTATTCCGGAGCCATTTCTCAAATTCCGCATGGCAAAGAGATCAGCCAACTCTACAACATTCACTGGACCGCATATCTGCGAATATGGACCAAACTCACCCTCGACAGACCCTCGACCCCGCCGGCCACGTGGGCCTTCATCCTGATCGTGATCGGCGCACTGCTGTCTGTCATTCTTGTCGTTTCTCTTACCATGCACTTCATCCAGCGACGAAACCGAACCCTGTTGAAGAAACGGGTGCAGAGTGGCGAAGTGGATCTTGAAGCCATGGGGATCAAGCGTGTGACGGTCCCTGCCTCGCACGTCAGACAATTTCCCTTATTCACGTACAACGCGGAACCCGACTTGCTCGACATGCCATCAAGTCCACGCTCGCGCACAACGCAGTCAACAAGCACCAGAAACACACGGCGAAAGAGGCGTCGCGATAACAGCAGCACGACATCAGACGCAGTGCCCCCAACCGCTCCGAGTGTGCGCAGCGTTCGGAGCAAGCGGTCGACACTCATGGGTGTTGGTGGGACCACGGCTACGAACTATCAGCCCAATTGTCATATATGTCTGGCTAGGTTCGAACACCGGTGTACCATTATCCGCGAGTTACCTTGCGGACACATATTCCACACGGAATGCATCGACGAATTCCTCATCCAGAACAGCTCATTGTGCCCAACGTGCAAGCACTGCATGTTGCCGAGAGGGTATAGTCCGAGGATCACCAATGGAATGGTGCGCCGTGAACGCGCGCTGAGACGTCTGAGAGAGCGAGTTGACCTGGAAGAGTATTCCATCATATCTGAAGACACAAAGCTGAAGACGTGGGGGAAGAAGCTATTCAGCTCGTCGCATTCAGACAGCCCTCCCTCGTCCCAGCTTGACAACGTTCCGATGAAGTTGCTGGCAATAAGCAAGAAAGAGTCGGACGTCGTTGGACCTCGGGACTTGTCCGGACTCGATATAGCCAGCCGTGTATCCACTTCTCCCGAGTGTTCGGTCGATTTGATGATACCAGACTCGACAGATGCGGTGACCGTGCCACCGGCCACCGCCAAGGCGCGGCCACAAAAGTGTAAACCCAAGGCGCTGAGAGTGCTTCCCACTCAACCAGAGGATGCCGAGCTGAGCTTGAAACCGACAGCACCAAACAGGCGCGGGAGTCCATCTTCGTTTGCACGAGAACGCATGCGACAAATAGCGGATAACAACGCGCCCTTTGACGATCCCGATGGATCTCGTTCCAAATGTGAGTCCTGGCCAATTCACCCTGACATTTACCAGCAGCTGCAATAGCGCACTCGCGTACTCTCTAGGAGTTCTGACATTATGAACCACAGGGAGGCGAGCAGTTTCGAAAGCATTTCCTGGCTTCAACTAGCCGAGATTTGGATATCTCGGCTCATGTGACGAAAGACGACCATTTCTATTTATGTTTTCACACACACACACACACACACATATACACACATTGCGCAACAAATTCTGCATTGCATCGGCGTTTTTGGATTTCTTGTTCACAATAGAACTCGCGGATAAGCAACATTTACGGACTAGATATCAAGAAAGGCAGGAAGGATCTAGGCGTTGAAGGACGAGGACTGTGTTTATGTTTTGATCCCCCCTTTTTTCTTAAAGAGCCTCTGGGAATATGTTCTGGGAATACCAAAATAGTGCGCTAGAGCTTAGAGGGGGCCATCTTGTCGCCAGGCAGGATGTTTTTATTTGGTTTGTCTTCTTTTTTATTTATCTCAATACCCATCTCGTTCTGTTGGTGGCAGATTAGATGTCTTGGAAGTAGAATAGCTATGTCAATGAGAGACGTGAGAACAGGAAAAGTATTTGCGGTTGTGGGTGAAGCGCATGTACAGACGAGGCAGAGGGCGCAGGAAAGGGGTACATATGTATGTATGTACAGTACATAGGTACCTTGTATGTACATACATACAAACAAACTCTGTGTGAGAGGCGTGATGTTCTTTCTCCAGGCTTTTTGGTGATTCTGTGTCATGGGCAAATTACATGCCTACTCAGTGTACCCAAGGTATCGTTACAGAGGTAGGTGGTTCACGTGAAGTGATGTTTCAATTGAGTTGCACGAACACGCTGTGGCGCTTAACTACAAGCCAAGTTTTAGAGTTTTAGTGGCCAGCGTTAGGTACCTAGGTAAATCGACTTGATTGAAACGTGCATTCGAACGGAAATATGTACATATCATACGGCCCTAGAGGCTAGGCCTGAACCACTGGAGGCTGGAGCTCTATCTGGTGGGTGACTGTGGTAGCCTCCGTGGTAGGTCGGTAGTTAAACTGTTAGTGAATGACTTCTTTCAACTGGGCCTGCTTCTATTTCGTCTGCCATAATCTCTGACTCTATACTACAGTTGCAACTTGCCGTACCAGGTTAGCTGCGGTGATTCGCGAAGGGACACATGCAGCGCCAATGAGGCTTGGAAACTGCGCCGGCTTGGTGGAAGAGACAGGTACCTACATGTATAAAAGAGTCACAGAAGAAAGGTGCCAACTTCCAAGACAGACAACTTCAAACAAGTAGGAACAATCACTGAGAGAACTACCATTCAGTGCACCAAAGACCGCAAGAGACTGCAGATGGTCATGTATGAGAAAAGACTGTGCAAAGAAAGAATTAGGGCACGAAATATGAGGAATGCGACGTTTGGCAAACAATAGCGAAAAGAAAAACATTGGGTGCGATTTGGCTGGCGCCTGTGGGTTCGACACCTTGTTTTGTTTTCTCCGGGGCGGGAAGTTGGAACTCGACGTGCCATTGAATTTGACGCGTCTCTTCTCACCGAATCACCACCCTGCAGGCTGCAACAAGTCGGCAAAATCGCCAACAACGTGACTCGCCAAAAGTGGCACATTTATTTGCACCAAAAAAAAAAAAGAAAGACCAAAACGAAGAAAGCGAAACGAAGAATCAAACACTTGCCGTCAACATTTCTCGCCAAAACTGCATTTAGACAAACAAAAACAAAGAAGCGTATATATACCGCCTACGTCCCTCGCCCAAACTGCCTGCACTTCGGAACGAAACGCGAAAACGACCACATACCGCCAAACGTATCATGTCAGCTGGGCGCACGAACCGCCGACACCGAAGACTTGAAGAAGCTTCTTCACAGAACCAGGCCGACGAAGCCTCACCAGTCAGTGAGGCAGCGATCCCGATTGCCGGCGGATCATGGCGGATGGTGGAAGGCGAGAATAGTAGCTTCGACACGACGATTCTACCGTCACCAATGGCGGATAACGCGTTTGGCGGTAGTCGCATTCCCGTTTTTAGCGGCCGGCCTTCCCTTGGGGCTCCCTCGCAGGTTTCCTCGCAGGTCCCCTCCCAAGGAGGACACATGTCGGCTTCGCAGGACAGCCTCTCTGATTTCGTAAAGCACCAAGACGACGATCGCGTCATCCTACGAGAACCGTTCCGACCCAGTGTCGTCTCGCCGGTCGAGCCGGAACAACACTCGACGCAACGCACGCCGGATCCGCAGTTCAAGATGCCGTTGATGCAGATAGACGCAGGACGCGGCAGCGACAGCAAAAGCAAAAGCATCAGGCGCATGAGCGACGAGAATCTCCAAGAGGGACAAGGAGGACATCTCGTCCGACGACGCGGCGGCGGCGGCGGCCAAATCACCACCGGCAGCCCCAGCAGCCGGAAAAGCCGTCCGAAAAAAGCGTCCTTCCACGACGAGCACCTCAACTTCACGCCATCTGAACAAGACGGGCCTCGTGGCTCGAGCAACATCGCCACCCTCCTCCCCTCTGCCTTGTTCAAAATCCTAGTCTGGGCAGGCGAAATCATCCTCATTGCGCTACAGTTTGCAAAATACCCCCTGGGGATGCTCCTCGCTGCCTACCTCGTCTTTGGCGGCGCCATCATCGTACAAAACATGGCAACCCGGTCCGTCTACTCGGCCCTCTCACCCGTGTGTCGCCTCCCCGGGCTCTCCCTCCTCAACCTCCCATTCTGTCCTCCCAAAAACACAGTCCTGTTCGGGGACTCTCCCAGCACGAGCACGAGCGGCGAAGGCCACGGCCGGTCCGTCGAATTCGAAGACCTCATGGGCGTACAAGCCAAATTCGAGCAAGTTCTCGAGCACAGCGCCGAGGGCGTCTCTCTGCCCCTCGAGATGAAGCGCTCTGAGCTTGCAGTGCGGGATCTACGGAGCTTGGTCCGGCACAGTGATGTGCAGGCCCGGCATGAGCTAGTCCTAGAGTTTGATGGATACATTGACACAGCGAGGCGGTCGTCGTCTGAGCTGCAAAAGTTCAATTCACATGTTGGATCGGCGGTCGATGCCGTGATTAGCATCAACCGCTGGACCTCGCGCTACATTGACTCCTTGTCGCCGGATTCTGCGCTCGGTGCTGGGGGCGCCGCTGGATCGTCTGTGCTGGTGGAATGGACGCAGTGGATGTTCTCGCCGTTCCAGCCTGCGGACCAGCATGTGTTTAGTGAGCGCATTATCCTGGACAAGTACATTGAGCATACGAGCTTGGTGTCGCAGCGGATTTCTTCGCTCATTCTCGAGGCGCAGGCTGTGCTGCGGTTGCTGACCAAGGCGGAGGATCATCTGGGACTCATTTACGATATCACCTCGCGGACGTCGGCGAGTGTGTCGTCGCGACGGGGGGAAATCCTCTGGAGTATCTGGACGCTTGTGGGGGCGAATTCAGGGCGTTTGCAGAGCTTGTCGCAGCAGTTGACTCTGCTACAGCAGGTTGATGCGCAGCGCTCGACGGCAGTGAAGCAGGTTAGTGCGCTGATTCTGGAGCTGGAATCTATACAAGCTGGCTTGGGGGATCTGCGGGACCGTGTTACGGAACCGCAGTTTAGTGGCACTGGTGCGTCTTCTGCGTATATTCCGCTGTCGGTGCATATTGAGACGATTGATCGGGGCGTGGACCGGTTACAAGCTGCGAGGAGGAGGATTAGGGCTGCGGAGGATGGGCGTGTGAGGGATACTATCGCGGGTTTACGGGATCGTCCGAGTGAACTGATTGATGCGGGGAGGAGGTAACGTTGAGGGGGGAGATTTCTTTGAGGATGTTTGTCGTTTTATCATTGCACTTTTGCGTCTGTATTTTTGCATATCTACTAAATAAGCTTTGTACATTTTTTCCGGCGCGTTACTGGATGGTGTGTGTCTGCGCATTTCTTGTACGGAGTACATACAGTACCTGGTTTTGCAGGGAGGGGAGCGTCTAGGCTTCGGAAGTAGAAGAGCCGAGAGTATTGTTGTATGATAACATGTCGTTCATTGTATCCGCCCGTGACCTGTGAGAAGAAATTGCTGGCGTTTATATTATTGTTGGCTTCTATAAAATAACATAGACTCCGAAGTTCGAACAAAAGTCTGTTTGCTCTCCATCCGCGCAATTGGCACATGTGGGGCGGGACAAGACCTCTGAGGCTCTGACCTCGGCTCGGGGAGTCGTGAAGTCGTGAGTCGTCAATAGTCATCGCCAAGAACGAATGAGATCCCAACGTAAACCACTAAACTACACCATGAGCCGCGACGACGTCTTGATCCGACTCTGAGCTCTCAAGCTCAGCGATGCCCAACCTGAAAGTGCTACAGCCGCTGTGTTCCTTATAGCCTGTCCGCCGCTGTGTCACCAGTGACCACCGACCACCTCGACCGGTCGTCTTCGGCAAGTCCGCTCGCGCCCTTCATCCGATGCCGCCCCGATGACCGATTCTTCGAGCTTCAGACAAGCGCAGCGGCGCGTCGCAGCGCGTCGCAATGCACGCGAAGCCGACATCTCAGCCGAATTCTCTGCGCGACGAGGGTCCCCTGCCTCCAGCGGCAGTTCTCGACTCTCACGCCTACCCTTTCCCCTCAACGGGCTGTCCCTCGCTTGGGATGCTATATCCTCGCGGGAGGGCACACAGCCTGCCTTTCGAGTCTCACAGGTCGACGCCGAACTCCTCGACGAAGAACTCGTCGATCTCCTAAAAAGCCAAGTCGGGGAAGCTCTCAAATACTTTGCCGGGGGCCATCTACAAGACGACTGGTCCTCCGAGATCATGCTCGCTCTGCGCGCTATCCTGTTCAAGCTCACCGTCTGGGACCACGACGCTACCTACGGCGCCGTTCTGCAAAACCTCACATATACCGACGCGAGACATTCAGGCCCTGTCTTGACACCACCCTCGCGACTACAGAAATCCATGTACGGCCTCATCACCGTGTTAGGGAAATACACATGGACCAGATGGGAGGACTGGCTACTAGAACATGATGAAGGGCACGACCACCCCCCGAGCCCCCGTATCCGGAGTCTATCCCGCTGGACACGCCGCCTGACGACCATGCACTCTGCCGCCGCCTTGGCCTCCTTCATGGCCTTCTTGTGGAACGGTCACTACAGAACACTCCTGGACAGGATGCTGAGGATGCGGCTCGCTGCCCCGACGAGCCAAATAAGCCGGGAAGTCTCGTTCGAGTACCTCAACCGGCAACTCGTCTGGCACGCATTCACCGAGTTTCTCCTCTTCATGCTGCCTTTGATTGGCATCAATAAATGGCGCCGCTGGCTGAGCAGGACGTGGAAAAAGACCAAAGACCTCCTCAGTACAAAGGAGAAGGGGGATGGGGCCCCGCACGGAGAGTATGGGTTTCTCCCGGAACGGACTTGCGCGATTTGCTACCAGGACCAGAATGACTCGACGGGGAAGAGCGAGGCGGAGATGATGATGATGGCGGCGGCGGCGTCCTCGAGTGGGGTGGTTGGGTCTGCGCAGACGGATATTACGAATCCGTATGAGACGATTCCTTGTGGATGTATTTACTGCTATGTGTGTGTGGCGACGCGGCTGGTGCGTGAGGAGGGCGCGGGGTGGACGTGTTTGCGGTGTGGAGAGCATGTCAGGGAGTGTAAGCCGTGGAATGGAGATGTATTGGAGCCGGAGGTGCAGACGTGTAAGCCTCTGTCTGGGTCTGGGTCTGTCAAGACGGTCGCGTTCACGGATGATGTTGTGACTGGTGGTGGTGGCGGCGGCATCTTGGGAGGAGAGGAAGAGAAGAAGAAGAAGAAGAAGAAGGAGGAGGAGGAGGAGGAGGAGGAGGAGATGCCCCAAAATGAGAGTGGTGCGCTTGATAATGAGTCTACAGAGGACTCGGCCGAGGACTATGACGATGGATGTGATGAGGGATCAGATATTGTGGATGAGGTTTCTGAGGTTGGTTCGGATATCGAATTGGATGGCGACGACTGAAGAGGCTGGCTGGATGGCGCGTGGGCACTGTCTCAGTCTCTCTGTTTGCGTTGACAGTGGACACTGGTGCGATGACACTATTTACACATGAAGGGAGCACTTCCCTAGGCTGCAGATGCGTATCGTAACGTAACGTAGCGTAGGTTGCACTCTGCCACTCAATTGGCACGTAGACAACATGGCATGAGATGATGAAGTTCACATACATACATACATACATACATACATAATCGACTCACGTGTATGTATATAACATGTCTAGACTCTACGGACTCAATCTGCCTGGTCTCCGTGGGCGCGGACGCAAATCCTTGGCGCGGTTAGACCCGCTTGGCCGATCCTTGCCGCCGACGATGGCTCTTGAGTCTTGGTTGGACTCTTGTCTCCTGAGTCCTGACAAGCACCGACGGAATTGACAAGACCAATTGAACTGAGCCACTGACCGACTCGACGGGATCGACGGACAAAGAGACCAACGTATAGCCCGGCGCGAGCGGCGAGGCTGCGGCTCTCACCGACGTGCGCTGCGCCTGCCGCGGGTCGATTGACGCGCCGTCGTCCGGCACAACAACTGTCAAGTTGTCAACCAACCCCCTTCCAAGATCCAGCCTCGCCAAACTCCCATACCGCCGGCGACGCAACGCAACGCAACGCAACGCCTTGCAAAAGAAGGGCCTCTCGACTCTCGAGTCTCGACATAGGCCTCCTCGACGGGCTCGCGATATGCTGCCACCCCCGATCTGAACAAATTTCGACCCCAGAGCACTCTCCCATCCATCCATCTCCCGTCTCTGTCGTCCGACGATTCTCTCCCTCCTCCTGGTGAAGCCCCCCGTTGCGCAAATGCCCAGCTTCTTCCAATTCACCCAAGGCACCGAGTCTCACTCCCGACCCAGCGATTCCTCACCACTGCTAGGCCGTTTTCGCGCCGTGCCTCCTCGGCCGGGTTTGTCCCGTCGACGGTCCAGTCAGCTCGGCTTGCTGTCCGACCACTTCTCCTCTGTGACGGGCGATGGACGAGGCAGTGTGCATGTTGGATATGGGGCTCTAGTAGCGACACAGCTGCTGAATCATGGCAACGACAATAACGATAATGATGACGACGATGGGTATGCGATGGATGTTGATGGTGATGAGGCGTGGGTTGGGCAGAGACTCTGGCGGAGATGGATACTGGATCTGTGGGTGCGGCCGAAGCAGACTGCTGTGAAGAGGATGGTGGATCGGTGGTGGACTCGATATGGGCTTTTGGTGTTCCTCCCAGCCGCTCTGGTGCGTTTTTTTTTTTTTCTTTCTTTCCTTTGTTTGTATTTTTTTTTGGTCTTTGCCCCTGTGCTTCTTCATTGCAGCTTACGCGTCGGGTAGGCCGTTGCCTGGTGTGCGGTACCGTTTCCTCAATATCCTCTCCCCGACGACAGCGGATCTAATCATGACTCCCCGGAAGGACCTGGCCATGACCACAAGACGCCGGGTCGAGGGGAAGCACGCGTGCAAGTCAACTTTTGGTTCTTCCTCTTTGTCTACTACGGCTTTTACAACCTGACGGCCTTGATATGGATTACCAAAGTCTTCAACCTGTACAATTTCAACTGGTGGCCGCAGGTCCTGGGCTTTCCATTTACCATGTTTCTCATCGCTATACTGTCGATTGCTGTTCCTATCCCAATCTATTATTCGCCTGAAGCGCGCTTCCTCACCAACTTCAACACGTCGTGGATCTCGTGGACGTTCATCATCATGGCGACTCCAGTGGCTATTGCGTTTCTCATTCTCATGACGAATGAGAGACACATTGGTCTGCGACACTCGCTGTCCGAAACGCAGCGCATCTTTACTACCGCATGGTGGACGGGAGAGCCGGATACCTTGCCGGCTAGGCGCGACAGGCGGAGACGCCATCAGTTTCGCCTTGCGGATGCGGATATGGATGAGCTGCATGTGCGTGCGCCGCATCATCGTGGCCAAAGGGTGGCCATGAGACGGCGGTGGCTGCCATCTAGTTTTGTGCGCTTCCTGTGGTTCTGCGTCGCCCTCGTGGTTGGGCTGATGGTGTATGTCATTGGAGAGGCGTATGCCGAGCTATATCTGCGGACTCTGCCGCACAGCAATTTGGAGACGGTCGTGTATGTGTACGGATGGGTTGCGACGGTCCACCTGCTGGATGCTGTGACGGGCTGGGTTTTGGGCATGCGCGAAGGCGAGCGAGTCGGGAGCTACCCGTTGAGTTGGGTCTTTAAGCTGTGCGTTTTTTTTTTCTTCCCCTCTTCATAACACCCAGATCCTCCGTGGGGTATTCACTAACTCGAGTCTTTGGACAGCTACTTCACGTTAACGTACCAGACCTACGTCCGCGCCTTGTATGCTCGACTGCGCACCCCGAAGCAGTTTGTGATTCTTCAGATCCTCTCGTCCACGTCTCTCGTGGTCCTGACACCCATCATGATGACACGCTTCGTCCATCGTGCTCTCACCGTTGTGGGAATGAACGGGCTAAGCTACGGGTCATACCAAAAGATCCAAACACGAAACGTCTTTATCCGCTTCCTCGCCGAAAACACATCCATGGCGACTTTTCTGGGCAGCGTTGCCGTCTTGCACTACGGTTCCAACAAGGCCGTGTATCCCCACTTTGCGTTTGATCGCGACGACGAGCCGTACGACTTCCAGTTGACCTTTTGGGCGTCCTCAGTGACGTGGGCGTGCGAGCTGGTGGCCAGTCTAGCGGTCCGGCTCCTCATTCAGCTGTGCTTCAACGTGGATGTCGGATTGGAGGGCAAACTGGATTTCACGGTGTGGCCGGAGCTGTTGCCAACATGTGTGGCTGTGACACTGCATATTCTGCAGAACATGCTCTTTTCCATTATTCGACTCCAGTTCCACTAAATGAACATTGATGAACATGAAAGAAAATGGAAATTGAGCAAAGAAGAATGTGAGAAGATTACCTATGGGTTTAGTAGGCGCATTTCGAGACATGCAGTAACCCATGCCAAGGAAAGGAACAAGCAGCTACCTAACCTAACATAGGGACCCGCCCGCCTGTGCCGTGAGCCCGTGACCCGTCTCTCCCTCGCGGTTTTTTTTTGGCTCAACACTTGTCTGTCACTACCTATGTACATAGGTGTGTAGTCAGATCCAGACAAGGATGGGCAAGTGCGTTGGCCAGAACGATAGAGAAGGGGCGGAGATGAGCTTATTCTACATGCTCATAGTGGATCTGCGTGCCATTGGATGTCTCTGGGCTGAGCCTGCATGCCTTATTTCTTGTTGGTACATATTGAGTTGGAGTCTGGAGGCATGTGGGCGCACACAGACAGGTACCTACCTACTTATATACGTAGACGACAAGCAGGACGACGGGGCATGTGACTTTTTTCCTTTACAATATTTGCTTTATTTTTCTTTGTATGGACGCATTTGCATAGATACCTCGATACCTCTCGCGCTTGTTTTGTTTTACACAGCTGTCTGTTCTGCTTTGGGATTTCAATTTGATGATGACGATATGTGATGATGTGATTTTTTGGGCAGGATCAGGGGCTGCGGCATGCAGGACGACATGCGCCATCCCGTGAAGGGATTTCGTTGCCTACTGATTGTCGGTCTGCGGCAAAGGGGAAGAAAGACCTACCTATGTATGTACTCCGTACGGCGTAAGCACATATACGACCGTCGACAACTGAACATGCGTATGTAGGTAGGTATGTACTCCTCTCCTGTTACCTGTATTGTAACGTTGGCAAAACTTGACATCACTTCTTGTAACCCCTGATCCCGGTATCTTTTTTCTTGTGTTTCAGACTACATACATAGGTTACATACCTACAGTGATGTTCTCGAAGATCCCGGCTCAGCGTTCCGAAGTGCCAAGGCGTGGGAAAACAGTGTTACACGCCCATGTGGCAAGCAAACAGGCACGGTAGAGTCACACACAGTGACAGTGTGACAGTGACACACACGCGATACCTATACAGCGCCACAACACGGAACAGCCACACAGTACGATCTCGGCCGTACATGGTGCATTCCGGAAGCACCGGCTCAGCGATCTTGATATCAAAGGCGAACACGCGGCCAATTCGAAAGACGCCTACTGTACATATATGATATGTAGGTACTACAAAGACTCACTCAACGTTGCCGCGGAAGAGGGGGCAGCAAACACTGAACAAACAGCGACGAGTTGATTAGCGCTGTTGGGCAGGGGCCTCAGGGCTGTCAAAGTAATTTTGGGCATGCATACATTTAATAAGTTACATACATAGGTACTCCGTAAATAATCAATCACAGCGTAGAGTTGCAACGCGTATGAACACTGAACAGTGTGTTCAACGTGTGCCGTTGCGTTGTACGGAGTACTCGGTACATACATGCAGCATGCAGCATAGCCATAAGATTGATTCATGTGCGCGAAAATGCCTCGTAGGCAGATGGAGTTGTAACTTGTAACTTGTCACTTGTGGCTGTAGCCTGTATCTATAGACTATGGGTACAGTACGTGTGGCTGTGGCTGCTCTGGACCGGGCCGGTCTGGCAACTGGCAGCCAACACCATCCCGATTCCCGATTCCCACCATATCCCACACCCAAGCTTTGACTTCTTCGCGCCTCTCTGCACCCATCTGCATCAATCCCTGCCTGTTCACTACCTCTTGTTCAACTCTCTGCTTCCTTCACAAAAACCCCTCCCCCCCCCCAAAAAAAAACAACCCATATCCTTGGCTTTGCCCAACATCTTTTTTTTTTCTTCCCCTTGCTCCCCCCTCCCCCCCGCGCCTCACAATGAGCGGGCCATCTTCAAACCTCCCCTCAGACTTGTCGTCGTCCTCTGTACAGACACGCTCTGCCTCAGCCCACGATGATGAAGTTGTTTCGAAAACGCAGCCCGCCTCCTCCGCCGCCACCGCCGCCGAACTCGCCAGCGCGAAAGTGAAGCTCCGAGGCCATCTCCGCCAGTTTTCCGACTTTCCCATCCCAGGCATCGAGTTCGTCGACATTATGCCCCTGTTCGCCAGCCCTGATGCGCATGCCACGCTCGTTGCCGCCCTCGAGATGCAGATTGCACAGACTTTCGAAAACGATATGCCCGATGTCATTGTCGGGCTTGATGCTCGGGGATTCCTCTTTGGTCCTGGCCTGGCTTTGCGGCTGGGTATTGGGTTCGCTGCTGTTCGGAAGCAGGGCAAGCTGCCGGGGCCGTGTGTGACGGCTGAGTACATCAAGGAGTATGGCAAGGATATGTTCCAGATGCAGCAGGATGCGATTAAGGAGGGGCAGAAGGTTCTGATTGTGGATGATATTATTGCTACTGGTACGTTCTTTTTCACTGTGCGGCGAGGATTATTTTGCTGACGTGGGTGTTCTTTTTTTTTTTTTTTTACACTGTTTTTAGGTGGCTCGGCAAAGGCGGCTGCCGATCTTGTCGCCCAACTCAAGGGCCAAGTCATGGGTTATATGTTTATTCTTGAGATTCCTGATCTCAACGGTCGTGATAAGCTGGGCTCCGAGCCTACGACTGTTTTGCTTGATTCTCTTTGAATGCCTCGCCGAGAGGGTGCATTTCAAAAGTCGATGTGTGCATACCCAACTTGAATGGACTGTGGCCGCGGTTCAGGAGCGACCTGTAGGCAGTGCACAGTGATTGAGCTCACAAACAGACGGCACATGCCTTGCATATCGATCAAATTTGTGTAACCTTTTTTTTTTTTTTTTTTTTTTTTTTTTTTTTTTTGCATTGTCTTTCCATCTATCACATGGTCTGAGATTGCAATTTCTGGGTGCATTTTGTAGGACTGTGTTTTGTCTTGATTTTTATTGTCATCGTTATAGAACGGGCCTCTCGTGGAAAAGCAGGTTGCCTAAAAATGGAGCATAAAACGAGACCATGGCGACATCCTGATTCCTCTCATTTTCGAGATGTACGACGCGGATGTACCATGATGATAGACGGCCGATATTGGGTATATCCTGATTTTCAATGGGCCATATTCGACATGTGGGAAAGAACAGTATTGGGGCTCTGATGGGAACTTCTATGATGCCGTTGATTTTGTTGATGATGTTCATGATGCGAAGTCTTGTCTTATTCAAAAAGAATTGTCGTAATAAAGAACAGCATCAAGAATATCATCAGTATGAAGACAGTCATCAGTATGAAGACAGTCATCAGTATGAAGACAGTCATCAGTATGAAGACAGTCATATCAGTATGAAGACAGTCATATCAGTATGAAGACAGTCATATCAGTATGAAGACAGTCATATCAGTATGAAGACAGTCATATCAGTATGAAGACAGTCATATCAGTATGAAGACAGTCATATCAGTATCAACGGCCAACGAGCGCTGCTCGTCGCTCGCTTCTCTCTGTCCCTCAGACGAACAAGCCAAACTGAGTCATCTACGGCATTCGAACTCAAACAATCTGATTTACCCACGCTACTCTATCTCATGCTCCATTTTCGCAATGCTATATATCTGCCAGGCAGTGATGATGCTGCAATACCATCTATGCTTTTCACAACAGGGGAAGGTGGGACCCGAGGAACGAACGAGGAAGAAAAACGTAAGAAAGAAAATAGAAGATCGGAAAAATGGTATAAATGGTACACAATGGCGTAGAAAGCCCAAACGTACTTTCGCAGAGACTACCATGATCAAAAAGCTCACCAACCCCGTGTGCCATGCAGCATATTAGTATTACACCCATCAAACGCGGCAACTTTTGTCAAAATAGCAACAAAAATGTGTAAAAGCAAGAGGAGATTATGCAAATGAGAAGCGCATACCCAGCAAAAGATAAAAAAAAAAAAAGACAAAACAAGAAACGATGAAGAACAATTTACAAGACGATGGCATTCTCAATTAAAAGCCCCTGACTCTGAATCGCATACTTGCTCCGCAACCCCACCCCCCGAGCCCTCCCAAACAACTCATACTCCCCTTTCCCGACTCTCATCAGAAGCAAAGGAATCCCATGTAGCCGCTTCGCTCCCGTGGGCGTACGCTGCTCCGTCTCGAGGAGCGGACGCGGCAGCGGCTCTGCATGCGGTGACGCAGCACCATGGTCATCATCGTCATCATCATCATCATCATCATCATCTTCATCATCGTAATAATGCTGATCATGGGCCTCATCCACCACAATAACAAGTTGGAGGGACTCAGCTCCGGGACTAAACGACGGGATATTGTCCAATTTCTGACTAAACGGACATCCACCCCTCCGCAGAACAATAACCTGATTGTCTTGCGGGGCCGATTCGGGCAGTGCCGCCTGACACGCTTGCCCACCGAGGTATATTTTCTCCCACGGCAAATGGGACATTGGGTCCTGGGCGTTGTAGCCGGGACTGTCCGGGAGGGGGCTGTCGAGAACGGCAGGCAGCGAGTGGGAGCCCGGTCCGACGGAGGAAAGGGCTTGCCAGGCATATAAGACAGTTTTTGGGGAGGAGGATTGCCCAAACGAATGGGATTGTGAGTCCGGAGAAAAGGTTTCCGAGGGGTCGAAGGCGGAGGTAACGGCGCGAAAGAGATGTTTCAGGAGGGACTCGGGGGGCAGAGCTTGGAGGGCGTGAAAGGAAAGCGAGGGCTCCTTTTTGTGCTCCAGCTCGTTGTCGTTTGCGAGGAGGCGAGGCGGGGAGGAGGATGAGAAGGATGGGGATGGGGATGGGGATGAGGAGGAGGAGATGGAGGAGGAGGAGGGGCATGTTGTATGTTGTTGGGACGCAGGGGTGTCGTTTCTGTGTTGATTCGTCTCTAAGAAAGTGTGTGGAGGGTTCACGTCAACGAGGAGATGCACCTCCACCAAGTCCTGTTGCCGCAGCGCCGTGAACGCCTCGTCTCGTAATTGTCGCACGTGCTCGCCGTGGAAAAACACCGATTCCTGCCGCCCCAGCTGCGTGTTCCCCGCGTGCGTAATCTTCCACACGTAATTGCCGTGGCGGTCGCTAAACTCGCGCTCGAGCTGCAGCCGCAGGCCCTCAAGGCTCTTGGCCGTCGGCCCCAGGTAACTATGCCAGGTGAGTGAGGCGCCGAAGCGCGACAGCAGGGAGGTGGCGGCGTCCGAGGCCGGGAACTCGATGGCCGAGAGAATACGCTGCATAGGCGCCACGCAAGTGCCGTTGGGGGGAAGCATCGTGGGCGGCAGCGTCCAGGGGAAGAGGGTGTGGTTCGACAAGGGGCGGTACTTGGTGACGAGGCGCTTGTTGTCTGCATCGGGCATGATGACCTGCTGCATAGGGCCGTGGATGTTTGGGGTGTTGTAGAGGTTGGTGAAGCGCGAGACACCAAAGAGATCGGGTCTGGCGGCCGTGGAAGATCCAGTAAGAGGGTCGAGCAGCACGGGAGGCGCCGGGCAAGTGTTGATAAAGAGATGCTCTTCCTCATGCTGTGCCGCCTGGCTGGCACTGGCAAGACCTTGCATCTTCCTTTTCTGCCTCTTCTTCTCTTTCACACTCCTTCGCTTCTGACGCTGGCGTAGAGAAGCGCGAGGGCCATGTCCCTTCGGTATGATGAGAGGATGCCCTTCCGTAGTAAAGACATAGGCGGCGTCCAGCTTATTCAGCGCATGGTCCGGATCAAACAAGAGATACATGTACTTGGCCGTCTCGCCGAGGAAGAAACTCTCCATGCGGTTCTGCTTCTCGCCCGTGCGGACGTCCTGCAAGCCAGCCCAGCCGCACGGCGCGTAGCAGCGGCGTCGGATATCTCGGAGGACCATTTCGCCCACATGCAGATACCACGGATCCTGGGTAGCTCGGTAGATGTGGTACGTGGACTCAATAAATTCAGGCCGGCCGGGCCACCAGCCGATGCCGGGCTCGACGTTGTTCTCGCGGATGGACCACCGCTCCGGCAGCGCAGAGTATCGCGTCCAGAGAGCCGTGTAGACGAGATTGGCCTCGATGGCCTCTTCCACCTCTCCGGCCAGGGCGAGCAATCCGGGGTAGAACGCGCCCAGGCTGTCGATCCACGTCGTGTATGGCTGGCCCGTGGCGCGGTGCGAGTTGGAGTAGTACGGGTAATGGCTTCTGTTGGTGTAGATGTGACTCTTAACGGATGCGTGCGCCTCGCGCCAGGCTTGAAGGAACGTGTCCGACAAGTGCATTTCGCGCGGCAGCGGACCGTGAAGGGCGTTCGGGTCAAGCCTGGTCTTTGTCGCAGTCGTCGGGCTCGTGACATTGGGCATGTCGTGCCCCGACAGGAGAATGTGGCTCTTAAAGGCATACTCGAAGAAACTGTCCATGCCGGCCCCAATTCCAGAATGAGGTCCTATCCACAACCCTTGCTCAGCATCTATGCCGTTGCCAATCAAGCCAATCTCGCTCCTCCTTTGCCATACTTCCCAAAACGCCCGCTTCGCCGCATGCTCGAATCGTGAGTCGCCCGTTAGCCGGCTCAGCACCGTAAACTCCAATGTCAAGCTGCCCGCGCCAGCGCTGCAGGTCTCTGTGATTTCTGACTGGTCATTGTCGAGTCGAGCTTGTCCATTTTGGCCATCGGAACTCCAATGCAGCGGCGAATTGACGTAGAATGGTATGCCCGTCCTGAGATTCACCCTCGGATACGGAATCCCCGTCTTCGTATAAAACGCCGGCAACAGTCTCTCAGCAAGATCCAGCGCCAGCCGCAGAAGCTGACCGTCGTATTGCAGCCCATTCGGCCAGGCAATGGGTGCAAGCTGGAGCGGGTCGTCCTCGTCATAGTCGCCCTTGTCGTCGTTGCCTCGTGGCATTGGCTTCGGATCGTAACCGGAGATAGGCAACTCCCCCACGGCAAACAAATGCGCGCTCAGGAGACCACCTAGTCCTCGAATGACGGTTTCAAACACTTGCACCTTGCTATCCAGGTCGAACCCCCGCGCGCGCGATCCCTCTCCCGATCGTCCCCGTCGCCCGTCGCCATAGTGCGCCACGAACTCAGCAACTCCATCTTGAAAATCACTCAACGCCTGCGGTCCCGTATAAGAGCCTTCCTGCGGACCACCAGCCAGAATCGCCAGCGTCGATAAGCTATCGATCAGGGTGAGTGAGTAGTTGCCCAGCGCGTCGTTGAGTTCAACTCGCGAAGGATCATCGCGGTCTCGAGTGAGAGGAGAGCAAGTAAGAGGTCGAAGCTACAGTTGCAAGAAAAAAACGAGGGGCGCAAAATCCAACCCCCCGCAGCAGAACACTGTCAGCCGTTATCCTCTTTCATCCGAGTTTCCGGAGTTCCTTGAATAAACTTGCGCCGGGTAATGGTATCTCTTAAGATGGCTGCCATACCTCGTCTTCTGGAAACGCATGCTTCATGTAGTTGCTGAACCCGTGATAGAACATGTCCACCGTATCCTGCCGCAACTGCGCGAGGCGGTCCATCCGCATGGACACTGTAAGCCATGGCAACGATACGCATAGCCAGAGCAGCGCAACCATCGCCATCCTTTCCCTGTCCCTGTCCCTTTCCCCAGCGCGATCGTCATGGGGTGTTCCTCAGACCTTCAACTATCGCTGGACTTGACATTCGCATCCGATAGGCCGTCGGTACTCGGGATAGATGACCTCCTCTCTTCACCTTGTCGTTTTTTTTTTTTTTTTTGGCCCGGCCGTCGGACGTGATGGCTACTAAGTTCTCGCTAGGCCAAGCGATCACGCCAGCAGGCCACCTGGGCGCTCATACACACGCGCGAAGAAAGCGACACCGATTTTGAGGTCTTTTAATCATTGAGTGGCGGCGAATTCGAGGTA
Source organism: Claviceps sp. LM84 group G4 (assembly GCA_018360345.1). Classification (NCBI taxonomy): domain Eukaryota; kingdom Fungi; phylum Ascomycota; class Sordariomycetes; order Hypocreales; family Clavicipitaceae; genus Claviceps; species Claviceps sp. LM84 group G4. Next base: position 8,837 of record SRQH01000371.1, on the reverse strand, counting down.
AACCAATCACTGCGGCTCCGTGCGTCGGCAACAGCTTGTCGTTTGAGGATCGTCGTCGCTGCTGGCTATTGTCGATTTCAAAGAGATAAAGTGTCATGATCGAACGCCACATATGAGATCACAGGCTGTCACTAGTGAATTGTGGCGGTGCACTTGTGTGGCGGGGCGGGCGGTTAGTCAGCGACCAGCGGCGTCACCCGTGAGCCATAAGAGTACCCTAGAGTCGAAACAAAACAACAACAAAAAATCATCACGTCGCGCTATCACTTGTGTCAACAAAAGTTCAAAACTTTTGACGCTTTCCAAAGGGACTGTTGAGTAGGAGAGCTGAACAACTGCATAAAAAGTCTTTACTTACAGCCATATTCGCTAACTATGTTTGTTATAACTTTCCGCGCACGAGTCACAACTTTGTCATTTCGCTCTTCAGATAACAGTCATTGAAGAGAGAAGTTGAAACACACACAAAAGGTTGCATATGAATTATCACCAGTATACTCACTCAGACAGCGTGGGACAAGACAAAAACCCCCGCCCTACGATCTACGCATCGCGGGTAGGTGGCACGTTACATTCACAACGAGCCGCACGGCGCGCGTAACACCAAAGTTGTTCCGAATTGGCAACAGGCCACGGAGTTATGTACCTACGCGTCCGTGCGACGCGATATTTTCACGCGATCGGGAGCGGCACATGGAAAAAAGAGCGGTCGTGGCCCGTTCCACCTGCGTATCTTAGGTCTTTCGAGATTCAAGGAGATTGCGAGGTAAAACGCACTTTGTGCGACACGATACGAGGCCGCTGCTGTGCAAAACCTGCAGTGCCACGACAATCATGCTTTCCCGTTTCAGTGAGACACGCCATACTATACAAGCCCTCCCCTTTTCTCGGAAGAGTGACGAGTCAAAAAGATGAACCGAGGCAAGACTCCGAAAGAGTACGACCCTGCATTATGGATTCATGGAAGCCTGGAAGGGGAAGAAGATCGTGCAATTTCACACCGATATGGCTCATAAAAGTGCACGCGCCGATTCAACCTCGTGTCTCAGACCGAAACGAGACCTCTGCAAGGTTGAAGGTAACCAGCCATCTCAATTTGTCACTACTGTATCTCGATGGGACGGACCGACAGGCGACAGCTCAGAGCTCTGACGGGATACTACTGCATGCAGAACCTGCGCCATGGGGCGTACAGTACATGGACTCGGAACTCCGTAATGTAATTACAAAGGGCCTACCTACCTATCAAAGTGGCAACGCAAAATGCAGCGAAAAGACGCACATGCGGTGAGGACAGGAAGCCCAAGCGAGCGGCACCACGGGTGACGGAACGGAAATGTAACACTGCCATTTGCGAATTCGCTGCTACACGAAGATGCAGGGCTTGGTGAAGTGTGATTGGCGCGCATTGCAGGCGCGTCTTGTGACTCTTGGGTCTTCAATCTTGTCACTTGAGTCTTGTCTGTCTTCTTAAACGACGAAAATGACGTGTTAATCGACACTCCACAGGCAAAAAGAAGGTAAAATGTCCACCAAGACTCCAATTGACCACTGGCGTATTGCAATTTGCGATGTCCCATGGGTAATCAGACTAATCTAGGTACAGATGCACATGAAATGCAGCCTGCAGGCATGACCAGATGGCAGGGCCGACCTCACGCCCTCAATATAGGTACCAGTGACCACAGAGTATGCTGTATCCGTACCACAATCCATTGTAACCATTCAGTAGTTCAAGGTTGCATCGACCCGACGAGGCGACGACCGTGCTTACGCCGTAGGGCTGCCAGGTGGAGGCCCGAGGGTGGACCGTGGGAAAGTTCAAAGCAAAGGACCGGCTCGCGATACAGATCTGAAACCGCGGGCAAGTTGACTGTGACGTGCGAGAACCGAAGTTGGGACAAGTAAGTATGTACAGATTAGGCGAAGAAGTCAGCTCATTATTCGTGATCCGTAGACGCACGATAATGTAGGCACCTAGCACGCCAAGATTTGCTTACCAGTGACCACTGCTTATTAGTACTGCGCGGCGTACGGGGCCTGCAGCCTGCTCGAAAACGGTTGTGATGGCCGATGCATCTGCCATCCTGTGCTGCCTCCCCCGGCCTCGCTTCCGTTCTCTTTGTGATACAGTATACTACTACAAACTAGGTACCTAGTATCTACCATGTGAAATGCCCTGGCGCCCGAAAAGCAAAGCTGGTACTGCAAGGAAACATGACGCGCAGGAAATAGAAGTGGCTATAGCGGATTATGATATAGAATACCGCAGATACAATAGTGAATAGCATAATACGTGCAGTGTACAGACCCCGACCGAGTAGGTCACAGGTACTACAAGTTACGATAGACATAGCACATAGGTAGGTAGAAGGGTATACCGTATACCAGTCTACCAGATGCAATAGCATTATCAGGCGAACCTTTGCAATTGTACCAGGTTCTTGGGTACATAGCCGGACTTCAAGCTTTTTGACGACGGCGGCGGCAAATGTCGCTAGCCACTGATGTCTACTTCGTACGTACACAATGAGTTCCCAATTGATTGCGTGAATGCTACCTCGACGGCCATGGAGCCACTGACACTGGACAGATGGGTCTGCAACGACAAGAATGCATACATTATTATTACATAACCTTACTACCTCTTGCTATCATCTATGTACGGAGTACCTACTCCGTACATGTGTCCATGACAGACAGCTCCGAAGATATAGCAGGCAAGGCCGCAAGGGCCCAGGGGGCTAGAGCCGCCGCCTACACATCCGGCGGGAGGAGCCACGGGTTTCCCCCCTTCGACCCGCTACAGAATGCGAAATTCGCCGGAAACGGCCTCTGAAGACAGGGGCTTTACAAGGGCGTTGGCGGGCATATCGGCGGGCATATCTGCGGGCATATTCGCGCATCGAGTCCGGCCATCGGTGACCGGTGTCCGCGCCGGAAATGACTCGGGGTTTTGAGGAGTAAGAGACGGGGGTTGGTTAGGCATATTGCCCAATGAGGTACAAGCCATGGATGATGGGATAAGCCATGGATGATGGGACGAGCCGTGGGAACCGCCGGTGGGAAAAGCCAAAAGAGCCAAAAGAGCCAAGGCCCAAATGGTCTGCCAAAGAAAACCCAGGGAGCCCATCCCGGATTTCCGATCCCTGGCACCTATGCTCATTGCTAATGCCCTGGATCAATGGCGCCTTTTTGGGCAAAACCAGCTCAGCGTGGTGTACCTACATACTTACAGAATGCCACTTCAGAACCAGAGTTGCATTGCATGAGATGGAGGTAGCCGCCGGCCACTGTACAGTGTAGTCTGCGTCGCTGCGACCATACAAGGCTGAGCAGCGATGCCGCGACAAGGCCAAACGTCGGTAGCCTGGTAACGTCCCAACTCAGGGCTAAGCGACAAGGCCGAACAGACATCTCCGAGGAGGAACTTGGAAGGAAGAGACGGCCTCGTCGAATCGTCAGCAAGCGAAATTGAAAATTGTTGGGACAGATCGCAAGGGCTGCGTATACGCAAAGGACAAAGATGGCTGACATGAACAATCTAGTATATTCATGGAAGCTAACGAAGTCTGAAGAAGAGAAAGAAGAGAAGGAAAGTGGCAGAGGTGTGGTCTCATATACCAGAGAAGGGAGAGCATCACCTCTGAGGCTCTGAAGCCTGAAGGTAGACCACCATCTCATGATCTCATCCCCCATCGTGCTGACATTGTTGTCGCAGGGTATATAGGGGTAATGGTATTTACCGCCAGACGGCTGCGCCCATTCTTTTGTGCGATAATTGTGCGACCCCAGGTGTAGCAAACACCGCGTAGCAAACATTTACTCACCGGTCCTTGTCGTGCCGCACCGTGGTCCGTAAGCGGCGCTTACTAAGCGCCCATTGAGGGCAGCGATTCAGAGATCGAGTTGTCAGGGTGTAAAAGTAAATAAAAAAGGGTCCCCGGTCTGCACCGTAATGCTCAAGAGTCCGCCAGATAGTATTGGACTATAAAAGCTAGGGGTCTGATGGTGACGGTTTCGATCTCTGGCCTCTCAGTGCTCACCAGTGACCAGTGACCAAACTATGTGAGCGGCCTTCCATCGCTAGATATCCTTTCCGTGTCTGCGCAACATCACATGTCTCGCCACTCATATACGGAGTACGTACGGAGTATGCATTACATGCTTTGCCCCTCCTGTACGAGTAACGAGGTATGCATCATTGCATCCATGCATGATGCTTTGCCACTCGTAGTGCATCACATGCCTTTGCCACTGTCCTCATGCCTCTGACAGATTCCAACAAAAATGAAATGAAATGTAATTTGGAACTGCAGTAGCACGGCCGCCGCGCCGCGTCTTGTCTTGTCTTGTCGATTCCATGGATGTCGCCGCGCCAGATTAAATTGGTGAACTCTGAGCGACTCCGAGTGAACTCCGGGCGTCTCTGATGAATCTGACGAGGTCAACAAGACTCCATGATGCACTCGATCTGCCTGATCTCCATCCGAGCGTCCATCTAAACAATCCCCGGACAAACGTTCCATCTAAGGGGGGACCGGCTACGCAGTGCCGTGATTCTTTTGTGGCCCATTTCGCCAGTTTAGCCATTCAGCCTCGGGAACCCTAGTGGGTCGTTTCCTAAATAGGAAGTGGCCGGACTGTTACATTCATGCAGTCGGGTGGCCCCGGCTGCAACGTCGATTTGGCATTTGATTCGTCTTTCTTGGGGTCTTTGTTCCGCATAATCTCGCTATTCTTCTTTTCGCAATTGTTTTTCTCGGGGCGAATGAACCTCGCGAGCCGCAATTCGTGAGGTTTGCTGTGGGTGTAAATTCCCGATCATTCCCGATCATTCCCGATCATTCCCGATCATTCCCGTCATTCCCGTCATTCCCGTCATTCCCGTCATTCCCGTCATTCCCGTCATTCCCGTCATTCCCGTCATTCCCGTCATTTCCGTCCATTGTCTTTTCGTTGTGTTTTTCATTCATTATTGTCCCACTAGGTATGGTATGTATCGCCAGCTTGCTGTCATATCTGTCCAGCTTAGCACGTCCTGCTCACATGATTGCAATCCAATGGCTCTATACTCCGTACATGGTCATAATAATCAGATATTCAATGAAATACAAAGATTGCATAATGCATATACCGCACCAATCCACTATCTTGTCACAATTTCAGAGAACCAGCCGACTACCAAGCGATACCATACTTGAATGTACGTAACAGCCCGATTTAGAACAATATATTATTATATAGTTACGACGTACGTAGTCACAGACGGATGGATCATGTATGACAGTATGAGCCGTTGCATTAGCCCTGAAAGAAAAGATGTCACGTGCAAGCTCCTGTATCGAGTCTAGCGACTGCATCCGGGACCAGGCTCTTTCTTCATGTACGGAGTACGCCGGCAGTCGTCGTGTTCTCTATGAATATGGTTCAGAAGCACATGCCCGAGAGATCGGAATCGCATATGCCGCTCCAATCCTGCCAAATCTTCAGGGAAGCACCGATCCCCAGGAGCAGCCCCACCTTGTAGTATTACGTAGCAGCCTGATATAAGGTACCTAGGTACCGATGTAATAGTACATACAAAGTACGGAGTACTCCGTAGGTAGGTAGGTAGAGCAACATACGAAGTAGGTATGTATGTCATATCGAGATTCTAGGTATGTATCTAGTTACGTAGCTGGCCACGAGGGTCAAGTCAAGTGAGACTCATTCTGCCGATTCAATCATTCGACATCTTTCCGGGCTCGAAATGCAGCAGCGCCGGGCCGACATACATAGAAAGCCTGCGCGCATCGACGACCACGAGAATGGGGAAACATGAAAGGGAAATCGGTGCTATCGCAGCATCGCTTGGCCCGGATCTGGTGCCGTGAGGAACTAGGGCGGGCCGATTCAAGTGAAATTCGGCCCAAGGGCCCAAAGCTGTGGCGGGGCCATCTCTCCACTGTAGCCCGAAGTCCGATGCAATCGACTCTTGAAAGTTGAGTCGAACATGGATGATGGCAGGTCGTGTGTCGTGACTCGTGACTCGTGACTCGTGCGCCGTGACGCTATGTATATATGTACATTATACATATGTACTCCGTACTCAGGCCAGGAACGCCTCTTGTCTTTGACGCCGTTGCGGCGATGCCAGATTGTTTTGCCGCGGGAAACACGTTGTGTGCTGCCGGCGGCCGCTTTTAGGTGTACATATGTCGAGTAGGTACCCACCAGCTGCAGCGATGCGAAATTAGGATTCTGCAGGTTCCCTGACATTATGGGAGCAGTTCGCGTAAGAACGTTTAGTCTACGGACTCACGGAGTACGTACCTGAGGTACATACAGTACCGCCCAAGCGTGTGTTGAAAGCCGGACCAGCGGGCCCTGGTTGTATGTAATTGTATGTATTTGTACTCCGTACGGAGTACATATCTCTTTGATCAAGTGATCGACAGGGGAGCTCTGCAAGAGACAACTTACGGAGTATGTAGAGAACAAGGCATCAAGAAGAGCTCAACGGCGTCAGGGATTGTGACATAACCGATGTAATTATGCGCGAAGCAGGCGTTATGCTTGTGCAGCGTTCGTGCAGTCCATCACCGCACCATCGCTGCCCGGATGCGGCATCGCAAACCAGGGCCCCAGGGCCAGCAAAGTGGATACCGGAAGAGTCCGCACGGAGCCGAGTGGAAGCGCCTGCGATACCCGGCGTGGAGGCGGAGCTCTCCTCGCGCAGAATGGTACATAAGTACCTGTAACCTATGTACCTACGGAGTAGGTAGGAGACCGGGAGGCTGGTAGGTACCTAGGTATATTCAAGCGTACCTGCCGCTACTGCTGCTGCTGCTGCTGCTTCTCTTCTTCTTCATCTGACATCCCTGCTGTTGTTTATCTTCAATTATATACATACGGAGTACGTAGGTAGGTATCCTGCTTGTTGTAGTCGCATTCGCTTCGCTTGTCTGCCACTTTCTGCTCAAAAACGTCTTCCGGATGGGACGAGCCGTCGTTACCTCGCCCAGGATTACATCCCACATTGTCCGCGCCATGCTCCTCTACTCCGTACAGAGCATTGCCGTAGCCGCCCACACCCCCATGTTCTTTGTTCGTCCCTTGTCCTCGATTCCTTGCCACTGAGAGAGAGATTGCATGGGGACATACGAATAGGTAGAGAATCTTGCACGTATCGGATGAATGGGTATCTGGCCGACGACAGGGCTTGGTGCAGGGCTACTGCAGGCTGGCTTACCTAGATGGAGATACTCCGTAATAAAAGGCAGACGCTGTCCGCCTTCTGTCCAGTGCCCGGAGGTAGGTACGTACCTATACCTCTTAGGCCACAGGGGCCCAGGGCAGATCTGGTTCAATGATTGCAGACCCAGTCCCAGACCCCACCTGACGCTGCACTTCTGTGTGCAAGTACATGTACATATCTAGATACCTAGGTGCAATACTTGCAGACGAATCACCACGCCGAAGCTGCGAATTTGCGGCCCAAGATTGCATGGAACCGTGGCGTACATACGCCGTACGTAGCATTGGCCCCTCTCTGAATGGACTTGTCGGCTGGAAGGCTTTCACGAAGACGAAGGCTGGTGACGCCCAGTGACGGTACATACTAGTGGAGCATCATCGCAGATGCGACCTGATGTCAGATGAAGGCTGGAGCCCTGAGACTCGAGAGTTACATGTATGTACATATGTACATATGTACATAGGTACCTAGATATCTAAGGTACCTATGTATCCAGACCGGGTCACAGCGGGCATGTACCTGTGTACTTCGTGGTAGTGATGTACAGTTGTAGCAGGTACATACCTACTCCGTGAGTTACTCTGTAGTATGTACTAGGTATGTAGTGATGTGCCTATTCCGAAGTGGTAATGTACTCCTCATGTACATTACTCCCGCCTACGGAGGACTCTGTACTCCGTACAAGGAATCTACCTACCTAGGTACGTATGTACTGTATCCACTCTCAAAAGATCGGCGCCGCTCAACCGCGAGCCCGGCCCTGGATTGTGGCGACCGTTTTGAAGCTGATTTGGTGGGACTTTCGGATGGGTTTCATGGATGATGGAGCAGCATCCGGGTGGTACCGCGACTGCATTGCATGGAGTGCATGGCCAGCAAGCTATGTACACACTCCGTACTCCGTAATAATAAGCGTTTACCGCGTAGCGTTGCAAGTTTGCTACCTACTTTGTAAGGTGTGCTCACTGCTTGGTGACTTTGCATGGCGGGCTCGCAGCTCAAGGAAGGGTGCTGCCGCCTTCCTACGTGGCTCTTGTCTTGCCAAGCCAAGAAGCCAAGAATCCAAGCAGGCTGCAGCTGGCACCGTTACAGTCGCGTATGTATGAATATGCACCGAAATCGCGCCTTGCCTCACGCAGTCATCAGTCTCACCCCACCTGTGACCCAGGTTGCTGTCTTGAGTATGTCCCTTCTCTCTTATTGGGTAATGCGCCATTCGCTCACACGCCCCTATTTCCGCTCCCTTGTAAGGCTTGGCCCTTCGCGGCGTGTGTGCGGGAGTAGGTACCTTAGGTAGGTACATACAGATTTATGTACATTAGGTACATGAAACCGGGAATCGATGAAGCTCATGATTCCCACTCACTCACCAGTGACCACACGCTTATTATAGACGGGTCACGGGAGTGCCGACGGCAGATGCGAGTATGGCACCTTGGCTTCAAAGATGATCATGCACTGCTGCACAGTGCAGGTTCGCGATGACGGACGACAGGAGTACAAGTTACAACTTATCAAGTTGCGCCCAGTGGCACCCACTGCTCAGCGGGGACCGCAAGTCTTCAACAAGACAAAATCCTACGGGGGGGGGGGGGGG
>SRQH01000370.1:0-27436 GCA_018360345.1 Claviceps sp. LM84 group G4 | reverse complement strand
CCCCCCCCCCCCCCCCCCCCCCTTCCCAAAAAAAGAAAAAAAGAAAAATATAAAATCCAACGTTAGATTCTTTCCCCCCCTCTTATCACTCGTCTTTACCATCCGCAAAGTCTATCCCCTCATACGGATTCCACTCCTGCCCCGGATAGCTCGTCGCAGCCATGGGCGGTCGAAAATTAACATCGTCTTCGGGATTGCACCAAATCTTGTCTTCCTGCCCGGCGAGGCGACTTCTGCGCTCATGCGCCCCGAATGTATCCTCCAGCTCGGCAGCAGCGTGTACGCTCTTAGCAGTAGTAGCAATAGTAGCTGCTCCGGAATCGTGATCCTCAGAGTGGCCTTCTCGGGTGTTTTTGCCGTCGTGATTTATATACATTCTCGGTGTTGCATCGTAGAGGTTGTCGAGGTCGTGGTGCTGGTTGGCTTTGTGGACATCAACGCCAAAAGTTGTTGGGATTTTGCGAGGCGGCGCAGTGGTGGCGTTTACTTTCCTAACTACTTTGTTGTGTTTGTTCATCGCTGTTACCAGTTCTGGTTGTTGCGCCGGTGGTAGAGATATTCTTTGAAGGGGAGCTGATCCGTCATTCGATGCCGTCCGATGATGGCGTCTATCACCTGCTAGACGGGTGTTTGCAAAGTGGCCCTTGTTTGATGTCGGCGGTAGAAAAGTATCGTCATGGGTATTTTGCATCATCTGAGTAGAGGTCTGTACATCCCGTCCTGGATCCATGTTGTGCCCCAAACGAGAGCTTTCGCGTCGGTCTCCAGGGGAAGGCGGCTGGGGCGGCCAGGCCGACCCAACCATCCCAAAGGATGATACAGATTCCGCCCTCGAGAAAGATGATTGGGACATTGGTGGCGATACTTGATGAGAAGATGCTGCGCGGAAACTCTGCGGCAGCGGCGGCGGCACATGGGCTGCCTGCTGCTGCGATGCAAGCCACGCATCATGGCGGCGTCCAACATTGTAGGCTGATGGGACCGTCACACCCTCTCCATGAACAGCATGATAGGCCCTCGGGATCGGCACTTGGTGGTATTGATGCTCAGGAGGCGCTTGCTGCTGCTGTTGTTGGCTCGCATGTCCATCAACGCTGGATCCACGCTGACTCTCAGGACCGGAAACATGGACGGATCCTGGAAGCAAGGACCGCGACATAGATCCTGCCTTCGAAGTGCTCTGTGAGCCGGTAGGCTGATGATGTGGGTGCACAGTCTGCTGTTGCTGCGTCATCATCTGAGCATCCAGCTGTTTCGATTTTCGTTTGAAGGCGCCGAGAATCTTATGTTTGCTGTTATTGTTGATCTCGTTGATGCTGCTACTGTTGGTGTCATCGATGCTGATTTCATTGCTATTGCTGTTGCTCTTCTCCTTCTTCTCCAGCTCTGGCTTCTTTTCCGTCGATCCAAGCTGTCCTAAGCCCAGCATCTGCTGCGACATGCGCTTCCTCAATACCTTCCATTTAGAGCCCATGCCTTCATTGGCTTGATGTGACTCCGCCGCTAGACTTTGCTGAGACGGGTGAGCAGATGATCCGGCCGAGACCTGTTGCATCGAAAGCCGCTGCTGATGCTGTGATGTGTCTTCGTCCGAGCGAGGCTGTTGCGAGTACCACGGATCCGACTGCGGCAGTCTCGCAGAATTCAAGGCCGCTCCCCCAGTTTGGGTATTCGGAGCCATGCGAGTCTGAAAATTACCTGGGTATTCAGAGTATTGCTGTTCAAGAGCGAGAGGCGCCATGGCACGATTCTCGCTGCTTGGCTTGAAGTAATGCAACGGCTGGCGTGTTAAGTGCTCCGACGGCACTGCCTCCTGGGTCTGAACGTTGACGATGCCAGCATTGTTGCCATCCTGCATGGCGGCAGGTCCTGAACCACGAGAATTGATGCCATAGTCCTGACTCACCGCTGTGTGATGCCGTGTGGACGCCCAGTCAGAGACCGTGGAGAGCTCGGGAGACACGGTAAATGGACGCATCCATTCGCCGGCAACGGCAGTGTTGAAATGACCTAGGGCGTCGGGCCGATCATAATAATTCTGGTCTGTATAAGCCGGGAGGTAACTTGTTTCTGTAGGTTCCGAGATTGGCTCACTGTAATGATAATGATCTTGCGGCGGCGGCCTCGGCTGAAAGTCTCCAGCTGGAGCCGTGTCCTGATAGCCAGCACCCAAATCTCGTTTCTCAGGCAACGGGGCAACAACTCCGTGACTAGACGGCCGAGAGGTCGGAGCTGGTCGCATGGCCAAGGATGGAAGTCGCATGTCGTCCGCTTCTCCGCTTCGAGTCGGAGGTGCGCTTGCTGGAAAGAGCTCAAGTGGGTGTGGCAGCACGAATGGCAGGTCTTGATGTTGATCGGACACCTGGCCTCTTGGCAACCCTTGGTCTTCGGATCCGGGCCGCTGCAGACTGGCTTGCTGCCCTGAGCCTGTTGGATCGCCTTGTCCTAGGTTGGACGGGGGCCGTCTACCCAACATACTGCTTATCAGGCCAGAAACAGACGGTGGTCGTCTTGCACCGCGACGCACCGGATCCCTATCAGTCGGGAGATGCTGCGATCCCGTTTCGAAAGAGCTGGTCGTGCTTGCACGGCGATGCCCGAGGCGCTCAAAGGGCGGCGCAGGGGGCTCCAGAAGAGGTTCCAAGGCCGGTCGGGGCGGTTCTGTGGAGGCCGATCGTTCTTCTTGTTTATGACGACTGAAACGATTCAACGTTTTCGCTAACCCGGAGAACCTCTTCTTCTTGTTGTCAGGCGGTGTGCTTTGCGCCTCGTGGAAAGTCTGCGAGTGGATTAAAACACCTTGAGCTGCATTCGGGCGAGAGGACGTGGCTAATCCAGAAGATACTAGCTTGCCACCTAGACCTGCTCCAAATGTTGAGCGACGCGAGGCTCGTGGAGGCGCGCTGGGCGGTCGAGATCCTTGTAAACTCTCATCATCTCGGCCAGCGCCACCTGCTTGGTTTCTCGGGTCTTGATGACCAGCCGACGTACGACCCGAGCGAGCAGTGAAGAACCTATTTCGGTGACGATATTCACTGTTGTTTACTGTACTCATTTCGGACGCTCCTTCCCCACGGAATTCCTGTCCAGTCTGCCGCTGTTCCTGTCGGTCCATGTCAGCAAGACGATCGCGTGAGGCGGCTCTTGCAAGTTTTTGACCAAATTCTTTGAGTGCTCCGAAATTTCTGTTCGTGCGCCCGCGTTCTTCAGAAGGAGGTTCGGCATCTGCACTCGCGTACTCGTTTTCCTGATACCTTGGCATCACCGCTTCCTCTTTGTGAGCGGCCAATGATTGTTGTGGCGCATGGTGAGGTTGGGACTCGTATCGTGCATTATAAGGTTGAGAATCATGTTGTGCATGGTAGGGCTGAACTTCATATGGTGCATTGTAAGGTTGAGATACCTGTGGTGGAGGATGGTAATGCTGAGATTCATGGTAAGGCTGAGATTCATATGGGACATTATTATGAGGTTGATATTCCTGCGGTGCGTGGTAAGACTGAGACTCATAAGGCGCATTACGAGGCTGCGACTCAAAAGGTCCATGATAACCTTGAGGTCCATCATGCAAGCTCGACAACATCCCCTCATCGGGAGCACACGCAAACAGCTCCGGCCATCTCTGCGCAGACGATGGCGGAACATCCGACGCATGCCGAAAAGAATGCGGTGCCATGGATGCATGCGCATTATGCTGCGCTGCCGCCTGAGCAGATTGATACGCAACCTGTTCCTGGAACTGAAGCTGAGTTGGAGCCTGGAAAGCTGGCAAGTCCTGCTTTTCTGGTGTCGCACTGTCCGGAGACAGCATGCTTATCTCTTTGTCGAAGCCATACATGAAATGATCTGAAGCGACATCCGTCACTGCACGATATTTCGCGACAGGAGTAGGAGGTACCGTCAATTTGCTTTCTTCGAGTCTCCATGGGCCTGAAGCTGGAAGTCGCTGAGAAGGATTTACTATTGGCGGAAGAACCGGTGCGTTCGTGTGGGCTGCAGTCTCTCGTGCATTCTGCGTTGGGGGGTCTAGGTCGGGCACGGAGCGCTGATGATGCTGTCCTTTTTCCACGTCCCTCAGTTGGGTATTCTTCGCAATGATTGTGTCGAAATCCGTGACAATGTCTTTGCTAAAGTCTGTGGATCTCTCGTAATATGTCGCACCGTGGCCATGAAGATCGGGCATAGCCAGAAGGGTCGGTTCTTGTGAAGAGTAGGAGGCGCGGGGGTGAGCCTGGAGGGTTGCTTCACCATCGAGAGCCATGTCGATAGCACGAGCCAGTGTAGCCGACTCTGGTACTCGTGCTTGTTCCGCATCTCGATCTCGTTCGCGTTTCACTCCTTGTTCTTCGTGATTCTCTTCTCTCCCTCGTTCCCCATCTTCTATAACTTCTTCTTCCTCTTCTTCTTCTTGCTCCTCTTCCTCTTCCTCTTCCTCTTCCCCTTCCTCCTCCTCCTCCTCCTCTTCCTCTTCCCCTTCCTCCTCCTCCTCCTCCTCCTCCTCCTCCTCATCATCATCATCATCATCAATCGGAAACCTATCAACAGCCCTCCGAGCCTTCGTCATCGAAGTAAGCGCGAAAGTCGACCCACGCCTAATAGGCGGCAACCCCATAAACGAATGGTACGGTCTCGAATCATCAAACCGCGGCGGCTCACTCTGCAGAGACTCTTCCGTACTATCAATCACAGCGCTTGTATCATTCCCAGCACCCCAAGAACAGGACATACTCGAGAGAGGCGCGCTCTGCACTCCTGGGGAGACCCGCGAGCCCGTACGGGGAATTTGCAGCCTACTCAAGCCAGCCGTGGCGCGCGAGGCTCGTCCAGACGGCGGTGGTGATTGAGGGATTTGAGGTGCCATCGCTTCTGCTGCCTGCTCGGTATTAGATGCAGCATTGGCAATACCTTCGGCTTTTGTCTTGGCCTTTGTCTTTGACTTTGTCTTGGCATGATGCGACGGTGGGGCGTCTCCATCTCCACGAGATCTCATGCTCGCACCGAGACTCATCATTACTCCCCACGACTTTCGGCGATCAATCTTGGTAGTGGTAGTGGTAGTGGTAGTGGTAGTGGTGGTGGATGTGGTGGATGCCGGGTCATCACTTGGGGGAGCCGCTTCGCCCTATTTGCAACAAAAATAACTTGATTAATATCCAATTTCGTGCAAAAACAAAACAAAAAGTGACTATGGACTTTGCGTGGTTACAGCTATGACAGTTTGGTCCAAGGGGGGTTCACAACAAAGAAAGAAAATACACCAATCAGAAACAACTCTCGCGTACGTTCATCCCCCTTTCTTCGTCAATAAGATGACGATCCCCCCTGATGCAGCCGTGTGTTGCGAAGCCGAGCACTTTTAACAGGCCGCGACGCTGCATACCAGAACTCCACATCACCCCATCCAGCTTGTTCTCAAAACGCCCGTGAGTGAGAAGAATGACACCACCAGACATGCATCCAGTTTCTTTCCTCCAGCTGACTCATAACTTGAAGAAATCGCAAAGTAAAAGAAATCCTTTCCCAAGAAAACCTCCCCAAAGAACAAATAAGAAGAAATGGAAGGAGACGAAAAGAACCAAAATATAAGAAAAAGCATTAGTGAAATACCTTGTCCCCAGTTCCACGTAACTTGCTCCTCCCCTTGCTCAGCAGACCTTTCCCCATTTTGCCCGCCGAATGCATCAGCTCTTTGCTCTTCGTTCCAATCTGATTTCCGGAATGCCCGAATGTGCTTCCAGACACTGGACTTGGCATCCCCAAGCTTGCCAAACGGCCACGACTACTTGGCGAAGAAGCGGAGTTTGCGGTGCCGGCATTGAGTACCTGTTGATGCTGTGGCTGCTGGGATGCCGGACTGCTCAAACCCGCCTGCGCTGCGGCACTTGATCCCGGTGCAAAGCCGGGTGCATTTTGAAAAGGCCCATTCAGGGTCATGTCTGGGTACTCGGCGCTTATATGGACCAGCCAATTCTCTAGACCGGACTCTGTGAGGGCGGCAATCTCTCTCGATTCATTGTACTTGGCGATGCGTTCTCCAGAGCTGCCTAGTTTCATGATATCTCGGAAACTCATGGCTTGGGCCTGTGGTTGCTGGATCGGAGGCGTCGAATGGGCGGAATCGGGTCGGAGTTGGTCGCCAAACGTAGGGTCGTTGTCAGACAGCGGCATCGGGGAGACGGCGGTCAATTCTGTTTGGTCGAGTGCATTCTCATCTGAAACAGTCGAACCGTTGGCCTCGCTAACGGCAGCTAGTTCGTTCTCCAGTGCAGAGGATGCAAGATTAGATGCCTCGAAAGCGGATTGTTGGAGAGCCGCCGGCTGGTTACTGCCGTTCGATACTTGAGGCGACAAGCCTATCGGTCGAAGAGTTTCCTCGGTCAAACTTGCAGTCTCACCGACGCCTCGGCCAGCCTGGACTGCGGGAGATGCAGCATTGAACGGGAGCGATGATGTGCGAGGCTGCAACTGCGCAGCTCGCTCTTCGGCTTCCCAGGAGAACCGAGCGCGTAGCGTAGATGACTGAGGTGGGATAAGCGACTGGGCTGACTGCTTTGCTGGACTCTCAGCGGTCAGACCGGACAGCTCGGGGATCGGATCGATATTTGCCATAGCTTCCGAGGATGTCGCGTCTTTCTCCGAGTCTTCTTCCCAAGAGTTGTCATCATCTTGCGACGTGTCATTGCCATCGTTTGTGTCCGTACATCCCGGAAATTGCGAGTCTTTTCTGGTGAACTGATCATTGCTAGTCTCTGCAGGCGATGCAGAGAGACTCAGCGATTTCAGGATCTCATCGCTCAAAAAGTCGTTGTCCTTGACAGGGGACGAAGTTTCTGTGTTGAACGTGGCTTGTCGCTGAACAGACCCCGGCACGAAACGGTGTCCAGAATCGTGGCCGATCTGTGTTGCGCTCGAGTCTTTTTTCGAAGGCGTCGTTTCAGCCTCGGGAGCTTCGGCCGGGGGAATCGGTCGAAGCGGTGCGCGAGGGCTAGGAGTTCTGAGGGGGGCAATTACATCGGCATGTAAAGCAGGATCTTTGTCCTTTGAGGAAGTTTCCATAGCTTTGAGCGCCGGATCAGCTGTGGGACTCTCTAATCCTGCCTTCTCCACATCAATTGGGCTGTTGAACTTCGATGGCACTGGAGAGATGATTTCGGTCGCTGGTGCTTCTTGGTTAGCACTTGATCGAATTCCCGCGTCTTCTTTACCCTCCTCGAATGGTTTTGAATCAAGTGTTTGACCAGCGGTCAAAATGGTGTCGCTGTCCGAGCTCGAGAGAACCACGCCATGCTCGCTGGTTGCTGGGGGGCAGGAAACTCCACCAAATGTCTCGCCCACAGACTTCCTTGCAGAAAGGCTTTCCCTGCTCGATGTGAACATGTTTGACCCAAAGGCAGACATTCGGGGAACATCGGGAAGTTTGGGACTAGCCGATAACAGCCGCTCGTGACCATCTTCGCCGTCATGATATTCAGTGGAATTGATTATGCTTGTGGCATTGAAGTTGTCGTCTTTTCCTATTGACCCTATTGAGTCGGACCTCACATGGCCAGGAGTGAAGACTGCCTTGGGCGCAGATAGGTCAGAAGAGTCCTCCGTCAGGCCAGAAACATTTGGCGGTTGTGTGATGGCTTCAGCATCGTCAGGCCCGGTGACAGCACTTTCCCTGGCCGGCCGCAGATTGTACTCGGAAGCAATGGGTTTCCGGGCTCGAAGAGATGGCAAGCTCGAGTCTCTTGTTCCAGTGATGCGTACTGCCGGGCCTGCCGTTGCAGGTGCTGGAGCCAATTCGGGTTCGTCGTCCTCGTCGTCGTCGTACTCATCAGCACCCCAGTCGTCGCCATCATAGTTCTGCACTTTAGCCTCGACCCATTTCTTCGTCTTGGTCCGGTTGATATTGACCTGATACGAATTGGCACCGGTTGGTGTAGGTCGTGACCTGTGACAAGGCAAATATGACCTGTGATTAGTACGTCGGCGTCTCCGTGTCCTCAGCAGCCATTGTGCCAGGGAGAGAGAGCCAGACTCACATGGTGATGTGTCCGCGGCCAGTTTTCCCAAGCGGTCCAATATAATATGCACAGTGCGTAAAGCTTTCGTAGACGTCTGATTAACCACGCATAGTTGCGGACACGACGGCAGTATGGAACAAGTTTGACGTGGGGTCGGATTCGGGTCTCAATGTTCGAGGACGTCGCGCCGACGGCTGGTGTAAAGTGACAGGCGCAGATACGGATACGGAAATATATGTATAATACAGGGAGAAGAGAGGCGATTCAGCAAGAGAGGTGCAGGAAATGCAGAGGTAAAGCTAGGTATGATTGATGATGATAATGGGAAGAATCTAGTTGGTCGTTGCCATGGCTGGAGATTGCGCTGGCTGGGGGGTGGAAGCCTCGGAGTGGGAAGCGCCTTGGATACAGCCTACAGGGATCAGGCGGGGGCTTGTTCAACTTGGAACGGCCGTCATTACGCGTTCCTTCACGCGTGTTATCTTGGAGTTAGCAGTTTCAGGTACCGGTAGCACTGATTCATGCGTAAAGGTACATCTTGTTGCCTTGAGTCGTCCGCTTTAGGCCGCCGAGAATCGAGATTGGCAGTACGAATGTACAGGGGAACTTGGGAATTTTGCCGGCGTCGGGCCCTTTTTCAGTGGCGCAGCAGGATATTTTTGGGTTCAAGGCCGCGCAGGAAGTCGGCTTTCTTTTCTCCATCAAGTCGCCCTAGAGGCTAGGAGTCAGGACCAGGTAGGAGGTAAATAAGATATCGGCACTGGGCAGTGTGATCATTGATGTATGAACTCCGTACCTACGTCAGCCGTACAGTCTACTCCGTACAGAGTTCTGAGTAGATATGTACCGGTATGTATGTTTGAGCGCATACCTAATATGTACCTGTGTTGCCAACATGACTGGGAAGTTGGAATACATATGTGGCTGAGCCCTGCTGCATTCTTGGACTTCATGGGGAACTTGTACGGAGATGTACATACGTGTACAGTGTTACGGAGTAGAAGTACATGGAGATCACGAGGAGCCGCAAGAATCGCAAGTTCTCAAGAGCGAAGCAATATTCGCCTGTTCAGCGTTCGCACATGAAATCCATTTCATCCAGGCAATCGCCTTTCCATCAAGTGTGGAAACTGCTGGTACGGACTCACGGAGAGTGTCGTCATCGTCACCCGCTTGTGGCCACTGGCAACCTTGAACCCAGTGACTGCCCCGTGTCTTTACCCCATCTCCGGTGCCGTCTCCAGTTCGTCGAGCTTACCTATTAGACCAAAGCGAGTTAACCACGTGTGTCGTAGCCTCAGCCAGGCCCAGAAGCACCCAAGTTCCTCCACTCCAAGTCTCCAACAGTCTAAACCTACCATCCAAACCAACCATCAAGTCGACTCCCTTGCAGTAATCACCGTCCGACTCTTCTACGCGCCCCTGAAACTCAATGAAGCCTTGAAGGCGAAAACGATTCCATCCATCACGCTGCTCCTGCTTCCGCGCTCCCTACAGGTCTGGTCTCATCGCACGCTCCGACACCTACGAATCCCATCCTCGTCGCCAAGATAAACATACCCTTGCCAATTTGGAATCCAGTCCCTTTCAGTCCCTTCAGTAATCCTTGACATCCATCTTCGAAGCCTAAGCGCATCAAACCGGACTGCTCTCTCGGCACCGCCATCTTCCCGTTCTTCCCCGTCGCGCTGGTCGCACCTCGTTAAGCCGAACGTGTCCTTTGACAGTATTGTGCCGCAATGGCTGTCGCATCGATTCAAGACCGTACCTCGGAGTTCAAGTCGGTCCTGTTGCAAGCGCAGAAACGCCAGCATGCAAAAAAAGTCGGCGCGCAGAGGCGGTCCCTCTTGACAGATGCCCAGAAAGCCGCTGCGGATGGCCCTGCACCGCCCAGGAGATCAGACTTTGCCAGAAAGGCTGCAGAAATCGGCCGAGGTATCTCTGCGACCATGGGCAAGCTGGAAAAGCTAGCGCAGTGTACGTGAAATATGGGACCTTTGATTGCTTCCAACTTTCTGCATGCTAACGGGACGATAGTGGCGAAGCGAAGGACATTGTTCGACGACCGACCCGTTGAGATAAACGAGCTCACATTCGTCATCAAGCAAGACCTGTCGGCGCTGAATCAGCAAATCGGTTCCTTGGCGAGTCTCACGAAACAGCAACATCCAAAGGCTGACCAAGAAGGCGAACATAACAAGAACGTGGTGTACTTGCTGCAGGGCAAATTGACCGACGTCTCAGTCAACTTCAAGGATGTTTTGGAGGAGCGCACAAAAAATATCCAGGCTTCGAGATCAAGAACAGAGAACTTCATCTCATCAGTGTCGCAACATGCCGGTCCTTCCGTTCAGCAGTCCGCCTCGCCGCTGTACGGTACCCCGAATCGAGCATCCCCCGCCCCGGCTGGCTCGGATACCTTATCTCTACACCCCGTGAGCGATCAGCAAATGTTGAAGATGGAAGAAGCACAAACCACGAATACATATATTGAGCAAAGAGGCGAGGCGATCCAAGCCATTGAGCAGACAATTGGTGAGCTGGGCAGCATTTTTGGCCAGCTCGCGACCATGGTTTCGGAGCAGAGCGAGATGATTCAGAGGATCGACGCCAATACCGAGGATGTGGTTGACAATGTAGATGGTGCTCAGCGAGAGTTATTGAAGTACTGGTCGCGCGTGTCAAGTAATCGATGGCTAGTTGCCAAAATGTTTGGCGTGTTGATGATATTCTTCCTGTAAGTTGGCACCGCCTAGGACGGGACGCGTGGTGCAGATCAGTCATAGCTAACCATCGTAACAGTTTATGGGTTCTGGTTTCTGGATAAGACAGAGCGATACCGTATACGAAAATTGAGGGGAGGGGTGGAAAGGTGTTGTTTCATTGTAGTCATGTACATGCGAAGTCGGGCGATGAACGCGGTCTTCAGGTGGCTCAACGCCATGTCCTTTTATTTCCTTTGTTGATTAGAGGCGTCTAGAGTTCGGTTTAGATCCATTGGACCATTGCATTAATACGAGAGCCGCAGTGCGGACACTTCACTTCACAGACAGAGACATCGCGGTGTGCATTGCGCTTTAGAGAGAGATAGGAAGCGAAATGAGATTGATGGCCAGTCCCATTCACGGGATGCCTGGCACAATGAAAGCTTGTTCAGAATGTACAAAATGATAATCCGATTTTCTAGACTCCGGCTCATTCAACCCAGCGGCCCCAAGCAAGCTCCGTCTTTTCTTACTGATGTCGACTCTCAACATTCAGACCATCTCTGGCCTAGGTAGGTACTCAGTCCTCCTTCATATCCACCATCACCTTAATAACCAACCTCCCCTCATCATCCTGCACCCTCCCCGCCATAGCAAACGCCTCCCCTATCCGCTCTATCCCCCTAAATCTATGCGTCACCAACGTCTCCAAATCCGGCATCCCAGCCGGCGGCTTCGACAGAAGCTCGATCGCAGCCGCATACGTATTCGCATACCGAAACACCCCCAGCAGATCAACCTCCCGCAACGCCGCCGCCGACATGGGCAACGTCAAAATCGGATTCCCCATCCCGATGATCATGACCTTCCCGCCAGGCCTCGTCGCATAAATAGCAGCCTGGGTACAGGTCTCTACGCCAGTACACTCATACACGACAGATACTTGGCCGACCGGCCGGCCACGCACCTCGACTTGCGAAATCTTATCCGCCACCTCCTGCGCGTAGGCGAGTTTCTCCTGTATGCTCTCCGGACGAGCCATCGGGACCACGTACTCCGCGTCTGCGAACCCATTCGCCACCGCAAAATCCACGCGATCTTTCTGAATATCCGCTATGATGACGGCCGCGGCGTCGGTGGCTTTGCTCACCGCTCCGGCGAGGAGGCCCACGGCGCCTGCGCCGAGGATTAACACGGTTGAGCCAGAGGGCAAGTTTGCGCGGTTATGTGCATGCATGGCGACGGAGAGAGGCTCAATGACTGCCCCGAGATCTAGCGAAAGAGTTGAGGGTAATCTTTTTTTTTTTTTTTACAGGCCAAAGCAGGGTCAAGTCAGTACAGTACTTCACAATCTTTTTCGCCACGGATCATCTCTCTCTCACTCAGAGTAACTATGTAAGGTGCCAGGTATGTAGGTATGTAGGTAGTTCCTGGAGAGTCAGGTAGGTAGACCGCAAACTTACTTGTGGCACCATCTCCCGGGGTGGTTCACACGCTCCTGCAAAGTCCCCTGCACATGGGGCATAACCTTTGCAGAGCTCCTGAAATTCATGCCGCGGCAGATGTTGTATCGTCCTGCGGTGCAGAACTCGCAGGATTCGCATGGGAGACCGACTTCTAGGGCTACGCGGTCGCCTGGCACGAGGTTCGTGATGCTGGAACCGACGGCGACGATTGTCCCGCTGGACTCGTGGCCGAGGGTGAGGGGCTCGCGGACGAAGAAGTCGCCGTTGCGGTAGTGGTTGAAGTAGTGTAGGTCTGATCCGCAGAGGCCGGTGGATTGGATTGCTACTTGGACTTCATCGCTCGCGGGGGCGGGCAGCTCGCGGGATTCCTGGGTGATGTTAGTACACATGTGGGTGAAGTTTGAGTTGGTCTCGTCGGAAGGGCCGAACGGGCAGCAGACTGGACGATGGTCAAGTTACGTACGATGCGAAGGTCCTTTGCGCCGTGTAGCACAGAGGCCTTGACGCTTTGAGAGGTCATTGTTTCTTTCCTGCACGTCGAATTGAGGTTGGGAGGCGCGGCCGATGGACTACTGGTATGGACAAACTGTGTCCTCTGAGAGTTGCTTGAGGACACGACCAGCAATCATGAAGGGAATGTGTTGACTCCGTAGTTCTGGAGCTGAGTGTGGTGTGAATGGCGTCGCCGGTAACGGGCTTCAATAGCCGGCGGTTGGACAATGGCCGCGGCTATTGCACGACAGCCTGAATATTAGCGGCCACTTCCAAAGTTCCAAGTTCGATGTCCAAATTGTATCCATTGAGGAACTGCGCTAATAATGATGGAGCCAGGGACTCAGGGAGGTCGGATCATGGATATCAACTTGCCAAAGTGCGGGGGGAGCATTGCTGCCTTTCGTTAGGTGCCTATGTAGATTCCTGTACCTTGGGCTCATACAAGAACAAAAAAGTATTTGCGTGTGTATAGCACAGGCTTTAACGTGTTTTGCCAGTTGGCATTGAGACTTTCTTTGCCTGCCTATGAGTATGCCGTGATTAATTTTGTGCGTCCTGCTGCAATTCTCTTTGCTTTGTTACGGCGTTGGACATTGACAGCCCGATTCGTAGGGACTGAGGACTCAGCTCATCTGTTCGATAGCCGAGCTGGCTGCAGGCGGCACATGCAATTCATTCGACTGTAGGCAATCTCTTGGGGCTATCCGGTGTAAGTCTGGACGGACAATACGGATAAATAATGCCTTCGCCCCAGGTCTGCAAAGGATTCCAGAGGAGGTAGTACGTCACGATGAATGAGCGATGTACAGCTTCAACTCAAAGAATGGGCACGTGGTCTATGGCATCTGCGCCAGTCTTTTCTGCAACAAGATGGCGGAGCTGAGGAGAGCCCCTGAGCCTCTGAGGGCACCGCGTCTCATTGTCATTGATCAATGATGGGCAAAGCACAGCAATGAGCATGCTGCCCAATATGCTACATATTTACCGCATTGTTTAACGATGGAACTGCTTGTGCATGGATTTATCCGTACCTATGGATCGGGGTGCGAACTGGTGGGGTTTCTTGCATTTTGGAGGCAAGTACTCCGTACATACGGAATATGTACTACATATATGAGGTATGTACCTGCCTACCTATATATGTACATAACTCTATCTACCTCATACTCCGTAAGGTAGACTGTAAATAGGACGGCCAGGCCATCGTAACTGTGCATACCTGGTTACATACACAAGACGAAAGGCCGAGAATTCATAGTTTCAATGCTTTGCTAAAGTACAATACGAAGCACTTGTTGGCACTTACAGCTTCCACTCTCTCCCGGAGAGCCTCGGTCCCTGGCCAAGACTCAATACCCGACGGCGGATCAGCATCCCCAAATTGAGCAAGCGTCAGTGGCGAAGTCGCGACTCACTGAGATGAGATCATGAGACCACCCCACGCACGGCCCGGGGAACCAACGGAAAGACAAGAATTCGTCCGGCGTTTGCTCCCCGGCGCCGGAGCCCATCCATGGTCCCGATACTCGTGCGGAGTGAATCCGTGAGAGAGATGCGGCTGCGGCTGCGGCGCGAATACCTAGCCGAACCCAAAAAGACACCCCCCCCCCCCCCCCCCCCCCCCTCTAACAAAGGTATCTTCTCGCACACATCAACACGTCACATCATCTTCATTTAAAGATCCCTCTCTCAATAAAACACTCCTCACTCCCTCTCCGCAGAATTAAAGCTCAAGAAAGTTACCATGAGTGCTTCCCTCTTCTCGCTGCATGGCCAAAAAGCCATGGTCACGGGCTGCACGCGCGGCATCGGCCAAGCCGTCGCCATCGGCCTTGCAGAAGCAGGCGCCGACATAATCCTCGTGCAGGTATGTACAGTAAACGCAGCTCTGCCTCCTCCTCTTTATCTTAACCTTAACCTTTACCTTTACCGTTACAGCAAACATGCAGATCGCTAATGGGATTGTGGCACCAACCCCCCTCTACAGAGAGACACGAGCGCGACGAAGACGAAGGAGGCCATTGAGAAACTGGGCCGGAGTGCCTGGATATACACCGCGGATATGGCGGACGAGCAATCTGTGAAGAAGCTCGTCCCGAAAATACTTGCGGATGGGCACGAAATTCGCATCTTGGTTACGTGCGCGGGTATTCAGCGGCGACATCCGTGTGAGACATTTCCGGATGAGGACTTCAGTGAGGTAAGTGAAGTTGACGTGGCTAATGCAACGTACCTCCTAAATTCCCATGGTGCGCACTTGGGGCCCCAGACCTTTCAAATACGTACATTCTCTTTTTTTTTTTCTGTTCTTATTTTTTCGTTTTTACTTTTTCGTTTTTACTTTTTCGATTCTGTTCCTGTATTTGTACTCCGTACATCTGGTCGTTTGGACTAATCCTGGCAACTGCCAAACAGGTTATGCAAGTCAATCTCAATGCCGTGTTCAGCCTGTGCCGCGACGTAGGCGCCCACATGCTCAAGCTGGACGAACTTGCCTCGACGGGCCGCCGCGGCAGCATCATCAATTTTGCATCGCTGCTTACGTTTCAGGGCGGGCTGACTGTTCCCGCGTATGCGGCCTCCAAGGGCGCTGTTGGGCAACTTACCAAGAGCTTTGCCAATGAGTGGACTGCCCGGGGCATCACGGTGAATGCTATTGCGCCGGGGTACATTGAGACGGAGATGAACACGGCGCTGCTGGATAATCCGGAGAGGCTGGCGAGTATTAACGCCAGGATCCCGGCCGGACGATGGGGGAGCCCGGAGGATTTCAAGGGGACGACGGTGTACCTTGCCAGTCGGGCGAGTGGCTATGTCAGTGGGCATACCTTGGTTGTTGATGGGGGTTGGATGGGACGGTAGAGATGGTGGATTGTAGGAGGAAGAAGCCGATTTGTGGTTGGGCACGAATCGTTTTTCTGTGGTTGACGAGATTTCTTGGATATATTACGTCTGGGCGCGGTAATAGGAATGTCTTGTATGTAGAATGACTTGGAAACTCCCTAAAAGCAGACAAAGAAAGTCAACAAACGTACATACATAGGTACTACAATAAACTCCTTGCTAAGATCCAATACATAACCCCCCCCCCCTCGAGGAAAAAAAAAGGAAAGAAAAAGTGCTTCCGCAAGACCAGTCCGATAAAGCACACAAAGAAAGACTTGAGTTTCACAATCAAGCTGCATTGGACGCAGACCCCGACCGCGCTCTCACAACCCTCGTCTTGCCCAGCTTCCACTCCCCAGAAGGGTCTTTCACCACCGTGACCTTGCTTCGCCGCGAGCGCACGAAGCCGCTCGCAGGACGGTTCTTGGAGAGAATTCTTGTAATGCCACAGCGTCAGTGACTTTTTTTTTTTTTTGCATGATACCCAGAGATGTATGTGTGGTGGCAAGGGAACTAAAAAATAAAAAAACATACTCTGACTGCAGGGCAGCAATACGCATCCGCACCAGAAATGGATGGAACTGGTCCATGAAGACAAGCTGCAAAGCACCAATCGATCTATGTACTTCCGAGAATAGCTCGCACGACGCGCGTAGCACACGCCACACGGTAAGTAGAGTAGGGACGAGTCAAGGCCGGCGTCGTCTAAATCGATGCTTCACGTAGGTAGGCTCGGACTTCGTATGTATGTGTCTCGTTTCCTACAAACAACAACAAAGTGATACCTTTAGGCCGACAAGTCGCGATTCGCCCGCCTGAATGTATGTTTAGCCAAACAGGACAGTACGATATATATGCATGTATAGATAGTACACGATAAAGTAATACAATACGAGCAGTTTTTATTTTAGGTATTTCCAAGATCAGCACGAGAGGAGAAAGGAACAGGCGACTCCTATTTATAAAGATAAGCTGCCAGGGAAAGGGGAAAGCCGTTCCGGCGCCTCCCTTGAGCCTTGAGCCCCCTCCCGAGGCTGGGATACGTGTGCCGTCCGTTACGGAGTTAGGTTAGGTACCCAGATCGCCTCTGCCGCCTGCTACATACATACATACATCGGACGATGTGTTTGAGATGGCGGAGCATTCGTCACATGCTCGGGCCTACCTACCTACATACCTACATACCTACATAGCTGCGTGAGATGGGCTCGCATGCATGCGATCGTATACCTACATCATACATACATGTACATACCTACAACCAAGCACTCGGACAGCCCCTGCGATGCCGGTCGCTGTTGCAGATTCGCGTGTGTATACTCCGTATTAAGGGGGGGGTCTACTAAGCCGCTGCTCCACTTGAATGTCTTGCAAAGTTGCAAATGGCGGGGGAAAATCGCTCGTCGGTTCTTTGATGGTACGTACGGAGTACGGAGTACGGGCTAGCTAGTAGAGCGCGGTATTTGTTGTTGCTTTTTTCTGGTGTACCTACACGGCTGTTGTGAGCGGGCGGTTGGCCAAGTTGGGCGTTGGGATCGGAGGATGGTACCTTGAAACGAGGAACGCGGACCAAGTGGAAGCAGCTGCATCGAGATCTTGGTTGCGGCTTTGCTACGAATGATGACTTCTCTCGGCGCGGGGTGGGCTGACAAGCTGCGGATCATGTCTCGTCCTGTGATGATGTCGTGGAAACAGCGTCGCTTATGTAGGTACATACATACCTACCTAAACAGGTATGTATATATATGTATGTATGTATGTAACTTGTTGACAACTTGAACGTGTCTCGGCGGCAATTGGACCGTCAGCCGCAAAGCGAGACGGAAGAGCACGAATTCACGATGCATCGCAATGCGACTTATTAGTTTTGAGTTGGTTCGTTCCATGATAGGTACGAGCACATCACTGCATACATAATTACATATGTACATACCTCCTAGCTGCCTGTCTTGGCCGCTCTATGCGTGCGGGGTCGTGTACATGCTGCATGCATGTTGCATGTAGGTATGTATGTAGGTCTCTAATGTACATAGCAAGTCTAGATGTCGCATAGACATGCCTCGCCATGTGCTGTATCATGTATGCGATGCCACATGAACATGAAACGCCAATCAAATAATACATACAGCCTTAACGGATCAAACTTTGAAGCGACTCAATGCGGGAGAGCCACAGTCGCCAACGGAGAGGGCCATTGTTGCCATCTATCCGAGTCTTCTTCACTCTAGGCCAACCGTAGTACAAGCCCGCCCGAGGATTATTTTGGCCCTGATCACCACTATCCTCCTATATGTATATCAATGGCGGAGATCGACTCTTCAAGTCCGATCAAAAGTTGTAGCCTACTATCTTCAAACAATCTCATGCATTATGGACGCGAATGTAAAGTCGTCAAAGGGGACGCTACGTCGAGAGCTTCGTCGTGCGCTTCGTCGAGATTATAGAGCTTTGTTTTTATCCTCGCGATAGTAGTGCGCCATTTGTAACCCAGCTTTCCGGAAACCACACTTGACGTAAAAGCCCTCGTTGGCCTCGCTGCAGTCCAGAATGCACTTGTAACAACCAATCGCCTTGGCCACATGATCGAGAGCTTGAATCAGCCGCAGGCCAAGCTTCTTGCCCTGCTGGTCCTTGGCGACGGCAATGTCTTCAATGTGTCCCACGGAACCAAGATTGTGAATACTGCAGCCGACGACAGAAGACTTAGCTCAACAGCCATCTGTACGGACGTGAGAGGTGCGGAAAGAAACGTACAACTTGTGCTCGACAAGCATGGCACCCGTAGCCACCACAGAGTTCGCCCTGTCGGTTCTGTTGGTGTCCTCAATCACAACAATGTAGTAGTCCTGCTTCTGCTTCATCTTCTCAAACTGCGCCGCGAATTCGTCCTGCGTCAAGTCGCCAACCGTCGTCAAGACGCGCAGGCATTCGAGAAAGCCAGTGTTGAAGTCAGTATCTCGGAGAGGCCGTAGCTTATACCCGGCGGGTAGTTCGCTGGAGACGAACTCGGGGATTAGCGACTGTGAGAAGAGTTCATCTTCCGAGGTCATGTTTTCAATCGTCGGATGAGGCATTTTAGTTTCGAGGGCCGCTGCTGGCGTCGGAGTGTCGAGCGATTGTCGTTGAATGAGGTCGTCTGGACCAGGTAAGCTTTATGGGTGCGGGAAATGCGGATACGAGCGCTAGCCAGGTAGTGTGACGACGGGGTGCGAATCAGGTGGATGGTGCAAATGGGGGGTTATATGGAAGACAATTGACAACCTGAGAGTTGCAAGAACGTGAGACGGGCGTCAGGGTTGGACAGAATGAAGCAGAATGAAGCAGAATGAAGAGGCGCAGCTCCCAGCCAAGGAGCCAGGAGTTTAAGTTAAGGAGGTCAATAATGAAGGAGTCGGGATCAAGCGACACGGGCCAACCGCCCACCCGCCACGGGTCACTACAAAGTACAACCTCCTCATAATCAAGAGTGCCGTTGCAGGCGTTGCAGGCGTTGCAGGGGCCGACATGGCCGTCGCGTCTCGGATTGGGTACATATTGAGAGAAAGACTTTGCGAGGTCATCTATTAGTGTTACTGTTCCATCGACATTGCATTGGACTGGGTATTGTATTTGAAACTATCAATAATCACAGTTACGCCCGAAAGATCAAAATCATCGTGGTCGGCGTCTTGGCCCTGTCCGTTGGCTGGTGTTCGGTGTTCACTGTTGGAACCTGGGTGGTCCGTGTCGCAAGTGCCTAGATTCATCAGTTGCTCTGCCGAGTAAATAAAACCCGCCAACTTGACTCCCTTTTATTATATTACACATCACCACGGGTCCTCGTTTGTTGTGTGCCATTGGATAACGAGGAGAACTGGACGTTCTCACGAGGACACGACATTAGGTACCTATGTTATGTACAACTTATAGGTACCTTGAGTACATATTTCGCGAGTCTCCAATGGTCTCGACTCTCCAATGTCCATGAATATACCCCTTCTGCCTACCAGACGCGACTGTCGGCCGAATCCCCGCCAACGTGACGACGTTACCGTCGGGAACAACCCTTCGGCCCGGTCACAGACCTACCTATCGCTTGTTGATTCATAAATCATTTCTCGTTTCATTTCTTTCGCGCGATATCCGACGTCGGCACGATGCTGACTGCATGTTGATTATTCGACAGAGGCCAATCTCCATTGGCATGCCCTCGACTGTTCGACACCCTTTGGACCGGACCATCTGGCCAGTCACCGGGGTCCAGTGGCATCAACAAGATCAACAAGCGTATCGGCCATCTGACGTTGACATCTTCTCCGAGTCTTGGACACGCGTTCCAAGGGGTTTGCGGCGTTTGCTGGCACCGGGCAGGTCGCGTGAATGCGCCCGAGTCAGCAGGTGTGCCAAACTGCCAAACTGCCAAGCCATCACATGCCACTGAATGCCAGTCCATGCGCAGCATCACCACGCTTCCGTTCCGATCTTGAACCAAAACGCCCCCAATCAGACTCAAGCCACGAGACACAAGTCACACAACCATCATCCTCCGCATCCACACCATTTGCGTCCTGGAGGCTGGCGGGCAAACAAGTGCTGCTGCCCTTTTTCCCCCAAGCCTCTTGTGCGCTACGACCGACGCACGCAAATAACTACCACTGCCACAATCCAACCACGCCGCCACATCTGCACGGTTTTATGGTTAAAATATGACGAGCCTCTACAATGACCGAGCCTCGTTTGTTAATTCATTCTCTTTCGTACGCTTCGACAAGCATCGTACACCAACGTTGCCGCCATGCCCACCCGCGGGCCTCGTGATATGGAGGCCTCTGCCGGCTCGCCATGCCGTCGTTCGCCGCCTACGCTCCTCCCCGGGCCTGTTGCTCACGCCGTGAGTCTGGCCACCCGATCGACTTCGCTAGCCATCCGCTTGGGCTCCTTTGTCAGCTACTGTGGCCTTGATGCGGCGAGGATCACGACATTGTCTAGTCTGGGACTGGCTCGCGGCTTCGTAGAGACCATACTGGGCCGCGCAGCTCACGACACCATGACGGAATCTTCCTCGGACCTGACTACCACCGAGGTAGAAAAGATTTTTGAACGCAGCCTGGAAAGCCTCCATTCTGTCGTCACTCAAATCGTGTTTTGGACCTCCGCAGGCTTTCGATTTACTGGGACGTCGATATCATCCGCGTCAGAAGCATCGCAGCTGCTCTTGGGATCCCTGGATAAACTATTTGGCTCCACAGATTCGTCCAGAGCAGTAGCGAGCATCATCACCCTGGTGCGGAGAGAGCTCAATAACCCGGCTTCTGGAGAGGGAGAAAAGGTAGGTGTTTCAGATCTTGCGGTAGCATTGGGCGTGCTGGCCTACCTCCAAGGAGCCTCAAGACGGTCGGCGGTGGAAGAAGCGCGGCGGAAATCGCAAGAGGAGGTAATTTGGGACGTCGTGGTGCTCAGTGACGGTGAGAGAATTGACGTTGGCTATGGTCAAGCCGAAGCTGAGCAACGCCGCCAGAACGAATTTGGCGGGCCATGTGCACCAAACGGCGATGACGAGGCTACCATGGAGCGCCTCAAGGACCACATTTCATCGAACCTCGATCCGGGGACTACGGTATCCATCTCGAACTCCATGTCTTCTGTTCAGACCATCACCGTTGACGTAAGCGGACCTCAATTGCTGTCCCTTCCTACGCCACCGGGTGCCGAGATCGTGGAGACGCGGGGTCCCGCCGAGCGGTCGGGAAAACGCACTTCCTGGACGTTGGGCATGGATGGTGAGACCAGCTACACGGTCGTCTATCGAATCCGACGGGACAAGATGAGAAATACCATTCTGCGAGGCGAAGAAGACAAGACTGGCCTTACAGTTGTCGAGATGGTGGACGACGCGACAACCGCCATAGGCGATAGTACCGCGCCAACGAAGCCCTTGACGCCAATCAAGCCTATGGAATCAAAGAGCAGCAGTTGCGAGTCAACGCAGGCAAGGGGACTGCCAAGTCACGCTCCGGTATCTACTTCCGAGCCAACAGCAAATCAAAAGAAGCAAAGAACGCCGCCAACAGAACCCCCTCGACCTCCCACTCGTGACTCTGCTGGTCCTACGTCAGTCAACAGACAGCAGACCTTGACCGGCTCAAGCAAGCGATATTCACCGGGGAAGAAACGTGAAGTTCCAGCCGCGGCCAAAACTACGGAAAAGCAGCCCAGACTGAAAAGAGCTCTCAAAGAAAGCGGCCAGTCACTATCCAACATGTGGAACAAGGAGCCCTCCTATGCTGAACCGCGCACCCCAGCAAAGCAGCGGCCTCACTGGAAAGGCGTCGGAGGAGTCGCGGCGTCAGAGGTAGCAAGCAGATCCAAACCTCTCACTAGCCGCCCAAGTCAACCGCAGCAACCACCCCGGCAAAGTCCCTCGTCCAGACGAGACCAGACACCTGGATCCTCTTCTCGTGCGTCCTCCCGAGCCAGCTACGTATCTGTCCATGAACGACGTCGAGATTCTGTCGTCTCGCAGACAGACTCGTTCCCGCGGAGATCCAAAAGCGACACGCAGCTCTCCACTCCCACCATGATTCGAGCGGAATTCTCGTCCCAAGAGACACTATCGCGACCCTCGGGGGACTCGTGCAGTCCGCGCTCACCTCGCAAGACCGGCAGCTATCACAGTCAGCACAGTCAGCAGCAGCAGCAGCAGCAGCAGCAACACTATAATCACAATAACCGGTCCTCCGCATCCTACGCTCCGAGTCTCTACAGCCTGGCAACAAACGACTCTCAGTCCTCGTTAATCTCAGCATCGTACTACCAAAAAAGCGCCTACAACACCTCTGCCGCTCTCAACGTCCTCCGCAACGAAGGCTTCGTCGACGGCACCTTCCCCGCTGGGCACTTACTGCCCAACATCGCACGATACATGCGCTACTCATCCGCGTGCTACGGATCCCACTTCATGAAGCTCCTCGGCATCTCCACCGAACTCCCCGCCAGCCAAGTCTGGGATGGAACCCATCCAGATGTGCGCCACTTTGCGCACCATACGGAGTCGAAGCACGGCAATATTCTGCTCGCGTCGTTTGTGGACCCTCAGGGAGGTTCTGACGCGACAGGCTCAACAGGGACGGGCGTCCCGCTCGTGCACTACATTTCACTAGACCATGAGGCAAAAGCCGTCGTGTTCGCCTGCCGGGGCACACTAGGCTTTGAAGACGTTCTAGCAGATCTGACCTGCGATTACGATGACCTGTTGTGGCGCGGCAGAGCATATAGAGTACACAAGGGCGTCCACGCCTCTGCGAAGCGATTACTCTTTGGCGGCGACGGGCGCGTCCTCGTGACACTCAAGGAAGCTTTGTTGGAATTTCCAGAGTACGGCCTGGTGCTGTGTGGGCATTCCCTCGGCGGGGGTGTCACCTCGCTGCTCGGGGTAATGCTTTCGGAACCGAATGCCACTGGGCCGGGGTTCGTGATTTCCGCTGAGCCGTCTACCGCCAAACATCCTCATTATCAGGGGCAGCAGCAGCATAGGTTCGGCAATGCGTATCTCCCACATGGTCGACGGATCCATGTCTACGCCTATGGGCCCCCGGGGATCATGTCCCCTTCTCTCCGGAAACTCACCCGCGGCCTTATCACGACGGTCGTTCACGGTAGTGATATCGTGCCGTATCTCTCCCTCGGGGTCTTGCACGACTTTCAATTCCTGGCCCTGGCGTTCAAAAAGGATGATCATGGCACGAAAGCTGAGATCCGGCACCGCATGTGGCGTGCCTTCCAGGGTCATCTTGCTGAGAAATGGCACCAAGATAGCAGGTACCCCGCGGCTCCGCGCGAGGGCGACGAGGAATGGGTCCTGCCTATGCTGCAGGCTCTGCGGGGGACTATGAAAGGGAAACGGCTGTTGCCCCCGGGTGAGGTCTTTGTGGTTGAGACGACGAGGGTGCTCAGACGGGATGCGTTTGTGGTGCAGGAGGAGAGTGGTGGTACGGGTGGGATTGGGAGACCGGCGCGGCGGGTTGTGCTGAAGTATATTCGGGATGTGGAGGGGCGGTTTATGGAGCTTCGGTTTGCGGGCGGGATGGTGACAGATCATAGTCCGGCGAGGTATGAGGATGCGTTGAATAGGTTGAGGGTTGGGGTTGTGGAGTGAAGGTTTGGCAGTGGTGCTTTGTTGCATCTGGAGAGTGCCTAGGAGGTACATATTCACCTTGTCTTTGCGGGCACTTTTGCGATATAACCCGGAACGGGTTTCTGTTTTGCATACATTGTTTCTCTTATGCGCTGGGTGTTCACTGCTGGCTCCTAGGTCATGAATCGGGGAGAGAGGCCGTTTTTCTCTCGTTGGGGATTGGATTATCTTATATGGCGCTGTGTAGATGGTCAGGAAGGACTCTTTAGATTAGAGGGATGTAGGGCGTGCGTGCTTTCTCGGTGGTTTTGATGGTATGTCCGGTATGCAGTCTACAAGATGATGATGATGATGATGAATTGACGAAATTTGGCCAAATGTATACATACTCCGGAGCCTAAATCACAGTAACGGCGGATGGATGATGGCACTAAAGTTGAACTATGATATGACTCGATGACTCGGCTAGCCAACCAGATGTGCAGAACATGAATCAAACAAAAACTTGATTAAATAAAAGTTTCTTAGCTTACGGCCCGTCGGATCTACATATGTTAAGTCTATGACAGTCTTCTAAAATATGTAAATAAATTCTGCCATGAAGGCTAGACACCTTCTTATTGTTTGAGACGACAACAGGACTAGCACGACTATGTATACACAACTGGTAGAAGACTTCATATTCTGTTCGACTTCTGACCAAAGAGATGATCTCTTAGTCTCCGTCTAGTAAAACCTCAGACTACACAACGATGAAGCTATGTATCACGTTGAGTACCGGACAGACTAAAGCATTTACTGTCCTGGTTCCACTCTGTCCCTGATGCATCAACTTCAAGTACTCCCTTGAATCTTGATACGCCAATCATCTGAACTGGGAACTCTGTGATCGGAGGGCGGTGTCAAATCTCCACCTTATATGACGAAATTTCACAGTCGTAAATTCGCTCGCTCGTTTTATTAAGTGTGGGAGCCATGGCCCATGACCTTCGCTTCACGGTCGTGTTCCGGAGCGCTCCGTCATTCCTTGATAGGCGTTATCTTCAAGGAGATACTTGATGCGTCAGGGACGGAGAGTAACCACTGAACCAGCATACCAAATGTTTTCCGTCGTCGAAGCCTACGAACGCGAAGACCTCGGCACTGGTCTACTGGTCTATTGCCGACCATTTTTGGAGCCTTCGCGCTCATTATTGTTAGGAGACTCGTCGGACGTAGGAGGTGGTAAGGCAGGGAGGTTGTCTTGGCTTGCCACGGCGCAGCGCTGTTGACGATGATGGTGCATACATAGATCATTACTACAGGGAGGGAGGGACAAGAAGCTGCTCAAAATCTTGCAGAGGAGACATTTGCTGGTGGATATATCGTATATCGTAGGTAGGTAGGTAGGTACCTACGGAGTACGGAGTTGTGGGTGCGACTTTCGGAGAATAGTGCGCCTTCACAAGAACGGAAGCGAAAATCCAGTTTCGACCGCCACGTCTGCGACAAGTTATCGAAAAAAATGTTGTGTAATGAGTTGAGTGTCTACTAATTCTACCGAATCAAGCTCAGTTCCATGAGCTACAAAGCGTGGATTGGTGTGACTATCATTCTGTAAGCCGTATGATTCGGACGACACAGCGCAATTGTCGACCTATGGAGTTGGTATGCCGCGTGCGACAGCAATTGACGACGTCGCCAAGAAATGGTTCCACGGCGTCGCTCAGTCCTTTACATAATATAATAGTTGAATGATCTTCAACAAATCCGGTATGGTGTAGTGGCTAACATCGCTCGCTCTCACCGAGCAGCCCTGGGTTCGATTCCCAGTACCGGAGAACATTTCTTTTTGATCTTGACGGCCCCGTTACCCTATCGCAGCGTCATCGACGTCCTTTTTTTGGCGTACTTTTTACGGAGTACGGAGTACGGAGTACAAGTTCAGGTTGTTCTTGCCTCGGGCTTTTTCCTCTCTCGATACTCGTGACTCGTGGGCGACTCGTGAGACGTGGTTGTCCTTTTCAGGTTTCAGCCACGAGTACATAGTTTTGGTCAAGTCGACTTCTAAGTTCTCTGACAATGTCGCCACGTGCTGCCATTCAGACTTCAGTTTCGGTCACTGGAGGCAAATACCGAACGAAGCAAACCGACCATGTAGGCTTACTTTTCTAGCTCGAGGCGACATTATCAATCATGCTCTCTCGACTCTAATCCTCCACTTGCAGTCGAATACTACCAGGTATCGACTAGGTACATACATACTCCGTCCGGCCAGTAGTCTCTCCCGAGTCCCTACTGCTTCATTGAGGCAAGCCGCAAGTCTGATCGTTGGCAACACACACATGCATAATCCTGTTCTCTCCCGACACCTCGGTGTATGGAACAGGTTACAGTATGCCGGTTGTTGTATCTATGTATGTATGATGTAGGGTGATGTACATACCTATGTATGTACGATATATCAGGCCCTCCCTGAGTCTAGTAATCCTGCACCCCCGTCTCTCCCACCCTCTCCTCAACACACCACCCCTCCTCCTCCTCCTCAAACCACTTCTCCTCCTCCTCACGCCTCGCCTCCCCATCGAGACTCTCATCCTCATCTACAATCCCATACCGAAAATCCTCATCCCCCCCGTGGATGAACCTCTCCGTCAGGAATTCCCTCCACAGCGCTCTGCCTTGCTCCTTGGTAGGCGCCTGCTTCCCCTCCTCCTCCCAGTCGCGATCCACCCCAGAGCTCCTCCCACTGGACCTCCACCGCGATGGCGACGGTGCGTCAAACTCGGTGGGCTGCTCACCCGCTGCTTGGGTCGCTAGTGCCGAGAGGCGGGATTCTCCTCGCGCGAGATCTGCTTCCAGACTACGGGCGTAGCCTCTCGTGAGACCTTCGGCTTGGCGCTCCTGAGGGGTCTGGTGGTGCTTGATAAGACGTTCGTAGAGGACTGGGTCTATGAAAGAAATGTGAGCTGATCTTGTGCAACATGCTCTTTTTACAAAAGGACTTAGTGATAATGCATACCTGCAGATTCGTCATCTACACTATCGAAATACGACGGATGTCGCTTTAGATATGCCCTTCTTCGATTCTGCAGCTTAATCTGAGCCGTCTTAGCGGCGGACTTTGCAGGCCAGATGCGTGGCCTGTCGTTCGCATGGCCGTGGCGGTGTGTTGACGCGCTAGACATTGGGAGCGGTGTTTATATCAGATGCGCCGAAAAGAAGCGACGGGACATGGGCTAAGGAGTGTCACTGACGTGTACACTGTAAGGTGGTTTGTAAGGGAGAGATATGCGCTACGACGTCTACATGGAGGCTGATATGCCGACTGTGAAGTGCGTAATGTAGTTTCCAAGATACGACTTTGATCCTGATGACGATTTGTGGTGCAGGTTAGGTTCGGTGCTTCAATGTGGGGCTGGGAGAGAATCAGATTGTTTTCGTCGCTGCGGCTGGACAAATGTTGCCATGTTTGGTCTGAGACGGTCTGACAGCATACAAACACATTCATCGAAGCAACAAATGCTACTGTCTGGGACGGCCATGAAAGAAACAAGTATGCTCAAGCACTCTACGGCTAGAGGCCATATGTAGTTGGGTCGGGAAGGAGGAATTCAAAACGTAGGTACAGTGGCCCCAAATGAATAACGCGAAAATCTCTCCACTTTTCGTCGCGACGCGTCAATTTACCTTCATTCACAAACCAACCCATCATCGTTGAGCAGCCATGGAGACGCCAGAACGCCCTTTAAAACCATTCAAAAAACATTCGACGCCACGCAC
>SRQH01000037.1:0-78274 GCA_018360345.1 Claviceps sp. LM84 group G4 | reverse complement strand
ATAGTCGAGTATGCCTCAGGTGCCTATGCAAAACTGAGGGAAAGGTGCCGAGGGTGCTTGTGCTAAAGCCGCGGGGAAAATGGTCTCAAAAGAAAAGTGTGCGGGTCAATACAGAAGCCGCGAATAGATGAGACGGAAAATGATACTCCAGGTACGTAGATGTGTAAAGCCGAAGTAAGGTGTCCTAAAGAGGTACATAGACTCTGCTCAATTACGCATTTTTTACATCTTATTAAATGGTCCGTTTGCAAAAATGTGAAATAAATAGGTGCGGTAATCCAAAATGTGTCCAATCTAGCGTTGGGCGTTATTTCTTGGTAGGGGTGCATGCGTGCGATTCCGTCAACCAGATCTCACGCTGCTGCTCAAAGAATCTTCCAGTCTGGAGTAATTGGAAATTTTGAGCCTATGGGGCCTGTGTCGACTCAGGCATATCTTCATTGAGGATAGTCCCGAGACTTTCTATGACACTGCAGTTGACCTTCCAGGAGGTTTCCCTCAAACGTTCCTCCAAAATACTGCCAACTGTTTGGAGCATCTCCAGTTCACGGGCATTCTACAGCAATTGGTTCAATGCGCAGCGACCAAACCTACCTTTCCTTCCTAAAGTCAAGACTCTGCGATTCGGTAGCGACTACATACCATCAATGATCATTCCGGGGAGAATATTCCGTTTCCTGTTGTATGTCTCTCCCGTCCAAAAAGCCGCAGTGAGCAGCTTTGTCTTCCTTCTTTCTTCTTCTCCGTCTCCCGTGTCTTTTCTTTCTTCTTCCCCCGCCTTTCTCTTCACTCCTTGCCGCCACGAGTAGAGACTGCATGGGCTAGCCGGAGAGCGAGAAGATAACTCTCTCCTAGTTTCCTCTCTTCATGGCCTTTCCAAAACTCGAACAGATTTGGATTGGCCCTTTTGTACCACTTCTGAACGACGCCCACGGCGGTCTGGCAATGCATACGGGATATTGTATGGCCAGACTCGAAAGTACTCGTATTCGACCCTCGTACTTACACAACATCAGGAACCCATGAAGAAGAAGAGTCCCGTTCGATGCTTCGTTTCATGTCGGGTTTCAAATCGCTACAAACCTAGGTATCACGCACTTCTTCTCCCTCTTTCTCCTCTTCTCCTGTTCTGAGATAGACAATCAGACAATCAGACACCAACAAGAGACCTTTATTCGTACACAACAAATTGGAGGTAGTTTTCTCACACCTAATGACCTAATGATGCGCACCAATCATTAATTGTTACACGTTTACCCTGTTAACCCAACACTATGATTTCAAACTTCCCTCCTCGACCCTCCTCAACCGGGACCTGCCCCTCCCACAGTTCCTGGCCTCCTTCCCCAACTTGCGGACGTTGGGGATTAGCTCCAGATATCACCAAGAGAAGAACTTTACGGATGTGGTGATTGCAATTTCGAGGGCCACGCATCTCAAGACCAAAGGCCAGCTGAGGCAGGTGGCACGAGCCCAGGGCGTTCAAATTGTTGAAGGGTATCCGCCATTATTTGGGTTCGGGTCGCAGTGGCCGATACCGCTCAAGGATTGACAAAATTCACGCCAAACTTCGGTGGGAAGCGATCTTGAGTTGGATCATAACAGCGCTGGTCTTATCTTGCACGCTGCACAGCATTGATGGGGATCTTCTTCTCTAGGCTGTCTTTTATTATACGTCTGATGTTAGAACATGGAGTTTCTGGATGAGGCGAACGCAAACACGATGATGCGGTGTCTCGGACCGGGATTTGCTCCTGTGTTTTGGGCTTGGGGTTAGATTTGACATACACGGGTGGTAAAGAATATTCCTTCACCTAGGGAGCCCAAGGAGCCGCATCTGCTGGTGGTATGACCCGTGAGTTTATGAGCTGCAACGTGTACATGATTATTGATGGAAGAAATACGCGAGAGTTGCGTATACGCATGAGGTGAACTGTCATGAAATATCTGACGTATTCATGGAAGCTAATCTAGAAGAGAGGCGCGCTAGCTGCGGCGACGTAGAGTTGTCAGTTACCATGTACAGCTGGCAGTGTTGTACCTAGGTATGTCTGGGACTCTGGCCACCCCCTCATTTATTACTCACTTGCAAGTTGCGACCTTTTATCGTCGCCACGATCACCGCAGCCCCCACCATCCTGCTTCAAAAACACCGTGTCCCAGTTTGATTTCTTCAAAACGCCACTTACCACCTATGTACCTATCTGGTACATACCTAGTCTTGACGCCTTCTACAGCACCTCTGCAAACAAACGATGGACTCCTGGCCACGCCGTATCCGGCACCTCAATGCACGCAACCTCTCAACTTTATATCACGACCCCTGGGCCGAATTGTCAGGCTCGCTGGGCGATCTCGGGACTCTGCTCCCCCTCATGATTGCCCTTGCCGCGCAGAGATCCATCGACTTGGCCTCTACATTGGTCTTTTCGGGCCTCTTCAACATCGTGACGGGTATCGTGTTCGGGATTCCGCTGCCCGTGCAGCCCATGAAGGTGCGTTAATTATCGCCCGTCGCGCTCCGTTCTTCACCCATTTCCTTTGCAAGTTTCTTTCCTGTCCCACAAGCGCGTCTGTTGACGGCGAAACGAAACGACCAAAAATGCATCTTGGTAATAGGCAATCGCCTCAGCGGCCATCTCGGGACGCCAAGATGCATCTATGGCGGTTGTCGTCGCAGCAGGGCAGTGGGTAGGAGCAGCTGTATTGCTCATGAGCGCAACGGGTCTTCTTCGCTGGGCCACCTCTGTGGTGCCGGTTCCGGTCGTGAAAGGAATACAGTTGGGCGCTGGTCTTTCTCTCGTCATCGGAGCTGGATCGTCTCTCCTTCAACCTCTTGATTGGTTTCATCCGGTACTGGACAATCGCATGTGGGCTGCATTCGCATTCCTCGTGCTGGTAGCCACGCAGCGTCTCCAGCGCTTCCCCTATGCGCTGGCGTTTTTCGGCCTGGCCCTTGTATTCGCCTTCGTGGCTGTCCTGGAGTTGTCTCATCGTCTGCCGTGGGTTCATGTCTGGTCACCGCGGTTTGTCTGGCCGCGGTGGATGGGCGTCAGAGATTCTCCGGCGCTGTGGATGGCCATCGGGCAACTCCCCCTTACGACGCTGAATTCTGTCTTGGCTGTCAATGCCCTGGCAGCTGATTTGCTTCCTGCAGTTCACACCCCATCTGTGACGGCGATAGGGATAAGCGTTGCGGTCATGAACCTCTCAGGAACCTGGTTCGGCGCCATGCCGCTGTGCCATGGAGCAGGCGGGCTAGCTGCTCAGTATCGTTTCGGGGCGCGAAGCGGCGCCAGCGTCATCGTTTTGGGATTGGTAAAGCTGCTCATGGGACTCGTGTTTGGCGAGACCTTGCTCGGCTTATTGCGATCATATCCGAAGAGCTTACTCGGCATCATGGTCCTCGCTGCGGGTTTGGAACTGGCCAAGGCGGGACATACGCTGAACGGGGGTGCGTCCGATCTAGGGGGAGATCATGCTGGAGAGAGGCGCGCACGTGTGCTGTCCGAAGAGGAACGATTGGAGAGGTGGACGGTCATGTTAATGACGACGGCTGGTATTCTGGCCTGCAAGAACGATGCGGTGGGCTTTTTGGCTGGTATGCTCTGCCACTACGCGTACAGACTGGCTGAATATGTCAAGACACGGGCGAATACGCGGCGGAGCCGAGGCGAGGGGGCTTCATTGCTCGGTTCCTGAGAGGATGACCGTCCGGTACATGCATCTGTTTCCTGTCTTCACCTTGACATGATTCTATTACAATCTCACCTTTTGGCAAATACAACCTAGACTCCCAAGTGTTGGCAACGTACCATATATTAATTGTAGTATGAGATCTCACGCGTTAATGGCATATACACAAGCCAGTCTGTTGGAAACGTCCATTTCCACCAGCCTCACGCCCTCCTCATCTCAATTCATCAAGCTGCCCTTTAGTATTCGTCGCCTAGAAGTTTCCCTGTCGTTTTTTATATTTATTTGTCCATCTTCTCAATAGTCAAAACTCACTAGCCGTCTTGTTGCTCTTTGCCCTACCCATATCACTCCCATAACTCACACTACTCGCATTACTCATCCCATCCCCGTAGAACCGCCCATGATGGTCCCGCACCCTCTTCAACAAAACATACTCAAATATCAAGAACAATCCCCCCGCAACCCCCAGACACGCGCCCTCCACAATAGCCGTCACCTTCGCAGTGATGCTCCACACGCCATGTTGCTGCGAATACACCCCCACGAGAGTAGAAATCAAGCCCGCCAGACAATTCGCCACGCCCGGCATGATGAGCTTGTTCAGCATCCACACATAGTTGTGTGCGTGTCGCACCGCTAGCACGGCCATGCCTGTGACGGAGAGCCCGCACGCAACGGCCGCAATGACCAAGAGCGGGATATTTTTGACGCTTTTGAGAATCAAGTCTGTGGCTTGGTCTGTAGGCTGCTGTGCGTGTTTGCTCTCAATGGAGCGCTGGATGGTGGTGAACGTTCCGGGGAAGACAAGGAAGCCGGCGAGGAGAAGCCAGACGAAGAAAGAGGCCAAGATGCTGTGGAGGATAGGGATGTGATCTATGTCGAGAAGCATTTGGACGTAGCGGGAATGGGCGGTGTCTGATCGCTGGAGAGACTTGGGAGGGGGGCTCGGAGTGTAGATGTCGGCGTGGTGTTGGTATTTGGGGTCAAGGTGTCGCGGCGGCATGGTGAAGGATGTTGGGCACGAATGATTGTGATTGCCGTGGATGTGCTCAGCGGGACGTTCGTAATTGCACGATTGCCGCCTAGAATTATGCAACAAGATGGACTACAAGATGGACAAAGTGTAGTCTGGCCCAAGAACTTCTAGACAAAAGAACGTTCAAGCGGCAGAAGGAACAAGAAATCGTGTTGCGTATTAGATACCAGTTATGGAACGGTTACCCGCGAGAAGAAGTGAATAGAGAGCCCCCTGTGATGAACAATGGTGTTAGTTCTGGGGGGCCTTCCATGTCCTATATGCCATTTCATGGTCATTCTGATTCATGATCATGAAGGTGATCAAATGGATCATGTTGATAAACTCTCGACGGCGCTTAATGATACGTTCACGACAAAGTCCTGGTCCCTTCATAAGCGCCGAAGCGCGTCAGGCTGGAACATTGTAACCTTGCATGTAATACACAGCTTAGCGAGAGCGAATCAGAATGATGAACTGACAGTCTGACACTGCACTCGTTTGGACTTTGGACCTGATATGTAGGCTGTTCGATACGGAAATAACGCGGCGCGCTTGTTTCGCCCGGAAGGCGCCATCGTGTCGCCGTCAGTGCGTCCGGAGAACGGAGGCGACTGAATAGGTATGTACCTACCTAGGTACATAGTTCTGTGCATGAATGGCGCGTGTGGTCGTCCATGTAGATCGGTCAATTTGTAATTTCACGCGACTTGCAACGCGAGGCGATACCTACCTACTTTGTCATGTCATTGCAGGTCATTGTGCATACATATGTACTACATAAGAGGACAAGTTTTTAATAATATGTAAAGG
Source organism: Claviceps sp. LM84 group G4 (assembly GCA_018360345.1). Classification (NCBI taxonomy): domain Eukaryota; kingdom Fungi; phylum Ascomycota; class Sordariomycetes; order Hypocreales; family Clavicipitaceae; genus Claviceps; species Claviceps sp. LM84 group G4. Next base: position 72,747 of record SRQH01000037.1, on the reverse strand, counting down.
AGAAGACGGAAAGGCTAAACTTTGTTCTCGATTGCTTTTTGGCGTAGATGATGGGGCGGAAATCGGACATGGCAAAAGTGGCGTGGGTGGCTGAGCTGCAAATGACGGAAGCTTGCAGCAAAAACAAGTGGGAGAAAGCGCGACGTGCCACTTTTGACCGAAACGGTGGAGACGGTGGATCTGGCACGCGCAGCCTATCACGACACGTGTTCCCGCGCCTTTCCCCACCTCCAGTAGCACCCGTGATTCCGTGAACGACCCGCGCAGACGGCTGGAAGTGGAGCGTCGACTTTTCGTGGAGGGAGGCAGCAGAACAGACGCAGAGGCATGGCATGTTTTTGCCCGAGGCTTGAGGCTTCAATCCGCTTCGAACGCGACATCGACGTGAACATCAACACCACTGCCGCCCGCCACCAACCCTACGGGCCTTGACTCGAGGCGGAGGAGCTGTCGCAGGAGCAGCGATGACTTCGTCGAGCGACGGCCGTAACGGCCCTGACCAGCAGCTGCTGCCACCTGCCTCCGATGCAGTGCCTGCTGCGGTGTCTGTTGCGGTGCCTTTGACGATGCCTACTTCCCCTCCAACTGCTGCGCCTGCGCCAGACGCGCTCATCAACCACGATCTCACATCGAAGGACCAGACATTGAATGGCGAGGCAATAGAGGATCAGATGAAGAAGGACCAGACATCCGACAACCAGATATCATCCACCGTCGCGCCCTCCACCCCCGCCTCCCCCGCCCATGCGACTCCCGCTGCCACGACGAACGAAGCCGCAGCCTCGTCGACGGACGAACCTATGCAGCCCTCGACTCCGACACGCAATACCGACGATATCGACAATCCTTCACGTATGCAGGCACACGCAGACACGGAAACTCTCAAGATTGGCACCGCTGGCACTGCTATTGAGGGTTCCGCGATTCACTCCCCGGTCGACCAGCCGATGCCAGATGCACCACCGCTCGACGGTAACGCCATCATGTCCGGCCTTGTCAATATACAAAGTATACAACAGATGCAAAATCTGCAAAATCTGCAAAACATGCACCATGGGCAAGACGTTCAAAACTTAAGCTTGCAAGGCCAGTCTCAGCACTCGGGGCCGCAACCTCCTCATTTCCCTACTATAGCTACCACCGAGCAGTTTCCGCCGACGACTCCCTTTACGCCTTCGCAACTGGTAAGCCTTGACCAGCATGCGTACATGATGATGGCTCTCGCTACCATGTCTGGAGCGCAACATGCTATGTCCCCGCCGCCCACTGTCACTCCCTCGCAGGTAACACTTCCGAACCTGCTGGACGAGGGAATGAATAGCATTGCCCTGGCCAATCCTTTACGGCAAGCCAATGCGGAAAAAGGTCTTGAGTCATTTGCTCGTGTCGAGTTTGCCGACAGTGTATTCCAGATGACAACCTATGCCGTCATCATCGGTCGCGATCAGCGAGCGCTGGAACAAGCCCGACGAGACGAAAAACGAGAAGGCGATCACAAGCGACGCGTCGAGGAAAACGCCAACATGGGGTTGCCACCCCCGTTACCTATGCGTTACGATCGCAGTAAATTTAGCAAATCTTACGTCAGTGAAGAGGGTGGTATGTTGGGACCGGAATCCGATAGCGAGAAGAGCGGACGACCGACAAAGCGGCGCAAGACGAGTACCAACGGGTCATCGCAGCAGGACAATGAGGAACCGCAGGAATCTGTCATCTCCAATCGTCAATACGTGTCGCATACACCTGGTGCTGCGGCAGTAGACCTTACTTCGTTACGGCCATCACCCTGGCACGTTCCTTTTATCGGTATTCACTCTCCTGGCCCCAACATCGCCAGCAAGACCAAGGCTATCTCGAGAGAACACCTGAAGATCGCTTACAACCAGGACGAGGGTGTCTTTGAGGCCATTCCTCTCCATAAGAACGGCTTCTTCTGCGAAGACGTACATTACAAGAGCGACAAGGTGGTGCTGAAATGTGGCGACAGACTGCAAATTAAAGATGTCGACTTCCGCTTCATCATCAACGGCGTTGAGCGAGGCCGAACTGGAGCGGAAGAGTTCTTGGAAGAAGAAGCCGCAAAGAAACGTCCATCGCAGGGCGGAAAGGAAATGAGCTTCGACTTTGAACGGGCAAACGGTAATGGTCACATGCAAGACACGAGCGACGAGCTGTCCGATATCGAAGTCAGTCCGCCGGGACTTTCTGATGATGAAGAAGCCGATAACGAAGAAGAAGAAGAAGAAGGAGAAGGAGCCGAGGAGATTGATAGACTCGACAACGGCGAGGTCGGCGATGCCGAGGACGCTGATGAAGCTGCCGATGGTGACGATGGCGCCGCTGTTGATGACGGAGATGATTTGGAACTGAAGCATGGTGAGTCCATCCTGGATCCCGGTACCATGCTTCCACAGTTGCCCAAGAAAAGAGGCCCTGGACGGCCACCCAAGAACGGCATCATGTCGAAACGAGAGCAACGACTTCTCAAGAAACAGCAACAAGAAATGGCCAAGAAGACAACACCCGATGTGATGCCTTCGATAGAGCCGATGATCAAGCGCAAAGTGGGCAGGCCTAGGAAACATCCTGTACCGGAAGACGGCGTCGATCGGCCAGAGAAGCGCAAGTACAAACCGCGGAAACCCAGAGAAGATGGAGGACTAGGAGGCGCGGAAGGGTCAGATGCCGAACGGAGAGCGCGAGAGAAGAAGGAAAAGAAGACGCGTCCGAAATCTCCTCCTCTGGAACTCAAGATTGAGGATTACACAGAGGGGCAGCTTCAGAAGCCCAACAAGAATTACGGCGTTCTCATCCACGAGACCTTGACAGCTGCCCCTGAAGGCTTGACGCTCAAGCAGATTTACAAGAGGATATGCCAAAAATATCCATGGTTCTACTTCCACACCGGCACAAAGGGGTGGGAAAGCAGTGTGAGGCATAATCTCATTGGGAACGAGGCGTTCAGAAAGGACGAGGCCACCAATCTCTGGTCCCGCGTGCCAGGCGTGGAGTTGGATGCCGGCAAGAAGCGCAAGCCCACGTCACCGGACAGAAATCTGGCGGCGCAGGGCTATGGCCCCTATTCTTACCCGTACAATACTGCCGCTGCTCAGCATATGCAAGCCGGAGGCTATACTGCCGGACAGCAACAAGCAATTCCTGGTTATCCGATGCCAGGATATCCGTCTCAACCTGGTCGTCCCATGCAACCGTATGCTCCGGCATCGACATCTCCATCGGCTCAGGCTCAGGCGGCGCAGCCTGGGCATCCTGGACAGCCGGATCAACCTGGACAATCTGGACAGACCAATCCGCTGCAGTCGCCAGCATCACGTCCGCCACTACCACCACCGCCACCTATCCCACCACCTCCCCCTCCTCCCCTTGCCGTTGGACAACCTCCGGCTCCGGCACAGTTACCCGCCGGCTACGGACCTCCTCCAGCTCCCGCGAGAGCCTTGATACCACAGCCTGGATCGTACAGCTCACCATATGCCTCTCGTCCGCCCCCTCCGCTTCCCGGCAATTCTATCAAGGCAGATCCTGGAGCAATGCAGCCCGGTGCGCAAGGCATGCAATCGCTCCGATCCATCGCGCCTCCAGGCGTTCCAGGGGGCTCTGCCGCCGGTTCGGGTTCTGCTGTTCCCCCACAGACACCAACGGGACGAAGCCAGCCACCAGCAACACCGCCGCCGCCTCCTCCTCCTCCTCCTCCTCCTCCGCCTCCGGCCCGGCCAGTCATCGACCCGCGGCTGCTGGCGGCCATTGTCGGACTCAAGAACGGCCTCGTGGAGAGCCTAAAGAAAGCCCATAACCCCAAGTCTGAAGCCATCGTCATGTCCGCCCTGAACCGTTGTGCGGGACTCAAAAAAGAGGCCACCGAAAACGACAAGATGGAGACAATCTGCATCAAGGGCATCCGGTCCCTCATCGACGGCTACAACCAAAACAAGAGTCCCACCCCAGGGCCTGTCTCATCATCGGCCGCGCCCGCCGAGACGCCCCCTCTTTTTGAGGCCCGGGTGCTTACGTCCCTGAATGGCTTCAAAGACGTGTCCATCAAGGCTCTCAAGGGCCGATTGGGGGAAGCGCGCGCGGAAGCGGTGACCTTGTCGGCTATTGATCGGGTGTTGGGCTTCGCGGACGCCAGTATTGTTCCGCAGGGTCCGGGAGGGGAGGGGGAGTCTGGTGCGTCGTCGACGGCGCCGAGTAGCTTTGAGGGTGTGGAGCAGCATCTTATCAAGTCGATACGGCAGTTGCTTATGGGGATGAATCAGAAGTTACGAGATTGAGGTATTAGGAGGGGGTTGCTTTATTAGGAAATTAGAATTATGGGAGAATGCTAGCCAGCCGAGTCTTTATATATATATATATATATATATATATATATATTTTTGGTGTTTTGTTTTTCTTATATTTCTATTGCAGACATGGCATAGGAAGGGGCGATTTGAAGATACGTTCTCGCAGGCTGGGATGATTTGGTTTGATTTTTTTTTTTTTCAGGGTATGGATGGCGTAAAGGGTGGGTTATTGTGCCTGTTGAAGAGGAAGGATGGAGGATGGAGGATGGAGGAGGGAAGGAGAGAAGAAGCGGAGAAGACAAGAGGACAAGAGGACAAGAGAACAAGAGGGCGGGAAAGCACATACAATACCTATATGCATACTTTAGAGAGAGACCCATGTGCTATGAGAAAGATGTTGATGAAAGAAAGTTGATATCAAGAGTGGTTTCGTTTTATTCATTCACTGGCCCCCCATTTGAGCCACTTTCTCCCTTCTTTTCTCCCTTTTTTTTTCTTCTTTTTTTCTTCTTTCACAGTTTTTGTTAGTCACTGTACATCTTATATTGTGCTTCATTATTTAGCGTATAGCGGCACGGAATTGGAGTTTGGGAGAGCAATTGTCGTTGGGGCTTGGGTCAACGGTCAACGGTCAACGGTCTACCTGGTCCTGGTCCTGGTCCTGGATCTGAATCCTGCACACACAAGTCTATAAATCGCCAATGGAAGCCTGAAAATAACACAACAAAGCACATCTACCTACCATGGACAAACAACAGCACAACAGCTGCTAGCACAACAAATCATCACGATACCATCTCATTGCATCAGACAACATCAAAGATCTGCCAATAGGCGATGCCGTCCCAACGGCGAAGCCGAATCGAACCGGAAATCAGAGACTCGTCGGAAAGAACGGCCAGCGACAGCAACTGAATGGTAGAGAATATACGGCCGCTTAGGGTTGGCCGGGACGTCGGTTGCTTGAGTTGCTTGAAGTGTCGTATGTACAATGCAATGAATGGCTCGTGAGTCATGAGTCATGGCACTTGGTGCAATTGGTGCAGTTGTTGCAACTTGCATCTGACGGTTGCTGCCGGTTGAGAGACGAATGCGGGATCGGATAAGGTAAAGCTGTAAGGTCAGGTCTGGTTGGTGAGGGACCATTGACTCATCCGCGTGCAACCTGTTGTACGCACCTGCGTACAGGTGAACGTTGTGATGCATTGCTCAGTGCTGTACCTAGTCTTCGTCTTGCCCTTTTTCACCTCTTCTCTTCTGTTCTCGTCTCTTCTTTTCTTGTGCCCTTCTTTCCAAATCCCTCTTCCCTCATAGGCTCATCCTATCAGTGATCACGCCTTCTTCTTTATCCCCCCTTTTGCAGATAGTCATTGAGAATAAGAACAAGAAGATCCCCTTATTACTCGCTGTTGCTATCACGGCTCATCTGACGCATCTGACGCATCAAACACTGGCCGGTCACAAGGTTCAAGGTTTGACAATTTGACAAAGTGGCACATTCTGGCTGCCTGGCAAGGTTGCGAAAGAAAGACACTACGTGAATAGAAAGAGCAGGAGCTCAACTGACAACGCCAAGTCAGTATCCACTTAAGATTGTGCGGTATATTCAAGGACGCCTGATCTTGATATTCCCCACGTCTCTATCACGGGAGATCTGCGTCTAATAAGGGACTATTGTACGAGAAATCAAAATTTAAACCTAGAACCGAGTCTTTGCCCTCGCTAGGCCAACAGAAACCGACAATGGCTTCGTCGCGCGTTTATGCCGACACAGAGAATCTGCCTCGTTGTATCACTATCCGCCAGCAAGATGACGAGATATCCGTCGACTGGACCGATGCTGGATACCCCTCCGACCTACAATGGCCATGTCCTCAACAGATGAACAACTATATCGCACATCGTATACAAGCATATACCGATGATGAGCTATGTGAGCTAGAGCTTTTTTGCAAGTACCGCGTAGACTTCAAGGGCTGGACTTTTCAGATGTTTTGGGAGTGTGATCACGACATCTGCGAAACATTCCAACATTTCCTCCACAAGCGAGGCATTAGCCTCAAGAAGATGAGACTGGGGAGAGGATTTGGGGCTGTTCCGAACTCACTGTGGCATCTTGCTGAATACGGGCACTATGGGTTTAATGTCTAAACTCTAAACTTCTTGGCTTGCCGCTTACCGGCCTCTCAGTTGACAGTAGTACATTGGACGCCCCCATATACACTGTGATGTTTTTTTCTTAAGCTCTGCATCAAGCAATTGGCAGTCCCAGACTCCCAATGCATTATGCCCCTACATCCAAAATGTCTAGAACTTTTCCGAAAAAGAAAAAAAAGCGGCTGGAAGCGGCAAACCGTCAGTCAGGAACGGGTCACGGCCGACGGCGTGTACGGTGTGCGGAGGCAGTGACAACGGCGAAGGATCACAACTTGCAACTTTGCAAGACATTTAAAAGGTTCTATCCTGATTCGTTGGTCTTCAGCAAGCAATCGCTTGCGCTTTGTTGAACTTCTTGAATGCCGGATCGGCGGATGCTTGACCCGTCTTTTCTGTCTGCGCTGTGACCTGTCCCCGTATTTCTATTATTTGTTGAAGTAGAGTCGGCGCCAAAACCCTCATTCGAGGCTTCAAGCTGTGAGGAGAAAGTTGAAACATGTCAGAGTCACAGACATATATATCAGGAATCGAAGGTGGGGATGAATTGATGAAAAGAGTTTTATTTATTATAAGGCAAGTATGTAGTAACTAGATCTAAGATACATACCTCCTACAGAAGATAGCCATGAGCGGGACTGGCATCAGCGTTGAAACTTGACTGTCGAAGCCTCCGCTCTTGGATGATGGACAGAAGGCGAATAGATCGGCATGCATAGTCTTGTGTCGTCATGTAGCAAAAGCAGAGTCTAAGGGTGTAATTCGAACGAAGAATGACAGACCGGGAACACGCTTTTTCTGCACTTGATGTGATACGCAGTGGTTAAGCTAAAGCGCCTCCCGAGTCCCAATGCTTCGAGAAGTGGATGAGATGACTTCGAAAGATTCATGCTGATGTATAGTACTTGATACGTTATTCGTCGTGAGGTTCATGATTTATCTGACTCGTCGGCGTCTTGAGTCTTGACTCAGGAATCCAGTACGTCCAGGACTGATGGCGGTCGAAAATGAGCTGCAGCACGGCGGGCTGAGTCCTGACTATGTGGAAGAGACATGAGACATGAGACGGCGCAGACCGCGACAGATCAATGTTGCTTGATCTTTTGAACTGTTTACCTTACGGAGGAGCCAGTCTCTATTGAATTGCATCTCACGACTCAGGAGTCGGGACAATATGCACAGATGACGAGTTAATAATGACCCACACCCATTAATGGCAGAACCCCCAATTTTATGCTACTTCGAAGTTCGTGGTCTTTCAGCAACTTTGCCAAATTCCAATCTACGAGAGACGAAAGACCAAGATACGTAGGTCTTCTTTTGACTGCTCGTGCTGTGTACACGTTTTCTATGGTCTACCGGTATTCTGTATGCTACACATCAACTGATTCAATGATTAGTGGAAGCCGAAGGACCAAGCTCGAAGGAACACGCAATTGAGACGGGCGCAGTGAAGACAGAGCTGCAATCAATTCGACAGTGATGAATTGATCGGAGCTGCAACTCAAGTCTCAACCTGTAAGTTTTACGACAGCGCAATCAAGATGGCCACTCCTAGGTAAGCGCGTCGTATTAAACACTCGAGCTGTCTGATATAAATCTCCGGTTTTCGTTTAGGGTTGGCTTAGAGTTAGAAATACCCGCGATATCTCCCTCAAATCTTCACTTCCACCGCTCGCATCGAATCCCAACATCAAACTCCTACTAGGAACGCCTCGCTTCCGACCTGACCTTGTCTTAGTACTGACGTACCATTGAAGTCATCATAAGACGACGCCTTCATCTTATAGCTGGATCAGAAGGAGCGCGCGAACGTCGCGGCACTCGACGTTTCACCTGTCCATGTATTTGCACGCCCGCAGCGAATATGGCGACTGATGTTAGCCCTACCTAGGTAGGAGGTAGGTAGTGCATGAGAAAAGCCCCGGACCCAGTCAGCCGCCATGTCAACTGATACAAGATAAACAGAAACAAGACATGCTTTTTGACAGTCAAGAACGTTCGATTGCACTGTTGAGTTGGCAACTCATCGTCAACTCGGTAGCTAATATGCCCTCGGCTCGGCAGCAGGAAAGCTGGAGGACCCTTCCATTGCTTCATTGGCACTGCCCAGGTAACTGCTTCCTCAATACCCTTGACGCTCTGTCATGCCAGGGCCGCCATCAGAAGCAGGTCGTCCCTGTGCCTCCCGCGGACCACGCCGCCACGTCGATCATGCACGACGTCCAGAAGTATCCGATTCAAGGCGACTTTCCCCGCACTTCCACGTCGTTGTCGAAGTGCGGGGAGATTGCCTTGAACCTGATATGTACATGCATACATCGTAATTCTAGACGCTGCGCATGGCCGGGGGAAATTTGGATAGGGCGTGGCGGACAAGGAGGCTGCGGTGGACCGGTCAGGGCAGAGGAGCGCCGAGGGGCTTGAGGATGTATCCGTATGCTGTTGAAGCAATAGAATGTCCTAAACTCCGTAGGCGATGGACGCTATTTTGACATTGCCTTCTGTCAAGGCGATACTTTTGAATCTTGATTGGTGGCCCTGCATGGCTGGCTTATTCCCGCTGCCGATCCAACATCTGGTGAGAGTTAGGTATGTCACATCAGTTATCAGTTCTCGAGTTGATGAATGCCAACTCATCAGTTGAACAGGTGAAACGGCCAGTGCCGCGCCATTCTCGCGCTCGTTCCAAGCTAGCCATGAGATCAGGGCGTCGTCTTTTCATGGCTTCAATGGTTAGTACCAGGACGAGGCCAGGCCGGAAACAAGGCGGGTTCATGACATTGGGAGTGTTGATATCCTACCTAACCTACATACAGGTAATAAGGTAACTGGTCAAAGTTGAGCGGGTGATGGGACTAGAGAGCTGAGATAGAGTCGCGGACTGTGTTCTGTCCGCACGAAAGCCGAGCTTTTGTACAGAATACGGTGTGCCACACAGTCATGTGCGGCGTCCAGAAGTGCCCGATGGCCCATGACTCATGAGACACCAGTGATCAGAGTGAGGCAATTACTCCGCAATCGCCTCGCATCATGCATCATGTGAGGCGGTCCATCGAGGACCGAGGCGAAGATGACGACCAAGTAGGTAAATTTATGGGGCAGTACTAGGTACCTACCTGTATGTACCTCTCGAGTCTCTGACTCTCTGTACAGACTACTTACAGGCTACCTGGTACAGAGAGGTACGCTTGGCGGAATTGTTACGGGAAAAGGCGAAAATTAAGACCAGCATAGGTAGGTACCTATGAATGACAAGAAGGAATCCACCGTCATCGTAGTGACTCAGTGAGTCGTGACCAGACATCGAGCCGCCTTACCATGTGACTCGCTGCCTGACAGCCTCGTTTTTCTCGTTCCTTTCAAGGCTGAGAAACTTCATCATGATACTCAATACTCTGTAGACCTTTTGTACGAGCGTCGAGGACCCTAAGCCCTGTGGCCTTGAGTTCGGAAGGGTTTACTACCCAACCCCGCCTCCCATGATCCATCCCCAGGTCTGGACTTATTTCTCGTCATTCCTTCAGGCTTGTTTTCTCTCATCCAATACTTACCTATACAACCATCTCCTGTCCGATTCTGCAAGCGTTTCCAAGCGTTTCCAACTTTCCAAGCGTTTCCGACCGTCTTCAATTATTTTTCAAAATAGATAAGGACGCTGTGATAAGTTCTTGTTTGTCTCTGCTGCTCCAGTGCTCCTCACTCCTGACTTGTTTCAAGAAGGCCACGTCGTTAGGACCTCCGAAGTAACGGGCCTTCTAGCGACAGAAGCTGACTAGGTACCTAGCAAAGCCAACAAAATAGTCTAAGAGACCATCTCGTCAACATGAATTCCACCCCCATCCTCCTTCTCCCAGTAGAGATCAAGATCAGCATCATGTCTCACCTTGATAAACTGGCGACACTTTCTCTCCTGGGCCAAACTTGCCGAACCTGGTACGAAGTTGCTAATGAGGAGGTCTACAAAAGAGACATCAGAGAGAATAGCTCGTTCGCGATCAAGTGGATGACCGCTCATGCAGTCAACAAGCAGACGACCGAAGCCGCGCTTAGAACGCTGGAAATTTCTCGTCGATGGGGGTGTCAGGTCAACGCAGTCCAGCCGTATAATCCACGAGAGCAGGAAGAACGGATGACGTACGAATCGTCAACTGCCTTCAATATGGCCGTCGCCTTGGGTAACGTGCGCCTCGCGGTAAAGCTACTGGAAATGGGTGCCCATCACGACATCCCTTGCTCAACCGTGGACTGGATACTCGCACAGCCAAAGACGCTGCGGAGAATCGGGCACTTTGAATACATCTTCGCACCCTTTATACGGCTCGGCAAGAGATTTCCTCTCTACATGGCCTTTATGAAGGGCGACGTGCACATGTGCCAGCTCCTTCTCGAGCGAGGATTTGATCGTGTTGCCATGGTCGTCGGGTCCCAACATGGCGACAAGTTGTTTCGCATTTCGATCCTGCACCTTGTGGCTGCAGACCCAACCACGGATTACAGCCAGTGGCGGTTTTTCTATGACAGGTTTCGCGAGCATATCAATGAACCGTGTATGGAGATGAACCTCACGCCACTTCACGTCGCCATGATGAGCGGCTGCGAGCAAGGTGTGCACAATGCTTTGGAGACTGGAGCGGATAAGGAGGCCAGAAATAGGGACATGCAGACGCCCGAGATGATGGAAAATCGACGTTTTGTCCTCGAATGGTAAATGGGATGGGATGATGCCCCCAATCTCAAGCTTGAAATCCGTGTGACCTTATCCGAGATTTTGAATCCCTCGCGCAATCATCATCGCCGCAAACATCGCCCAACTCAGGGGGGGGGGGGGCAATTGGCTTGCATCTGTATATACCTAGGTATTTTGGTAGAAGAACCCGGGGATTAGCCCTGCTGCTGCCTGCTCCTATACCCACGGGCCACAGCGCTGGGATGCCTGGGCGTTAAATACATACATACAATCATCATCATCATCAAAGCCGACAGAAAACATCTTCTTGTGCTAAACTTCTAACAGAGTTTCAAAAACGATTCACGTCGCACTCCTACTGGCGGGCGATTCAGAGACTGGAAGAAGTCCGAGATTGGAGTGGAGGCAGTGGAGAGCGTTGTAACTTGTGAGATCGAAGGTTTCCTAATAACACAACAATTCTCTGTGGGCACTGAGGAGCCTGCCAGAATTCAAGCGTCACTTCTCCCACCCAAGTTTTCCCTATTATCTTGGAGACTCCATCATTTTTAAAGTATTTGTTGTGATGGTCTCATCTCGAGAAGCATACATCACGTGGGGTACCTGATGCAATCATGATTGAAGTTCATCATTCCTGCTGATCTGTAGGCCGCCGTGCCCGCATCAAACTGTTACTTCCATACGTCCGAGATGGACATAGAATGAACAATCAAAACTATTCACCGAGCCGAGCTGAGCTGAGCCATCAAGCCTCCTCTACAACGTCATTCCGTACAGTGTAGTCAATCAATTCCAATCACTCCCTCATTGAGTTATTTGAGTACAACCATGACATGGCGTGTCCATTACTTATTCCTCCTTGTGCCTGTGGTCCAATAAGTGACGCTCTGATTGGTACCGGTAGATATTGACATAATTCGTTTTTTTTTCTCTCAAGAGTCTTCCACTGTCTTCCGTTTTTTATTTTATTTTTATTTTATTTTATTTTTTTGGCCTGCTTAGTCAAACGTTCTTGTGAAATCGAGTGGAAAAAAGAAGGAGAAGGAGAGAGACAAAGGACGAGGCAAGGCGTCACAAGACAAGAGACGAAAGTAGGAAATTATAAGAGGAATCAGTCGCGAGGAAAAGACTATGGGAGCAGGAACAGGAAGCGTATCAAATCATCTCAGTTGGTTCAAGTAAATGAATTATTTCACGCCTTGGTACCAGGGGTATTCAGTTTTGACACAAGCTAGTGGCTTGCATTTGTAAAGAGACAAATCTAAAAGAGAACAAGAGGTAAACAGCACCATTAGGAAAGTAAGAGTAAGTTAGTGAGGTATAAGGAACTATAAAAGCCCAAAGATTTCGTCTCGTCATGACTTTCTTTGTGCGCAGGGTTGCCTTTCTCATGGAGCCCATCTCTTCCTTGCGTTCTTCTCAAAGAATCGTTTGTACTTCGTTTAGTTGCGTGCTGGTTTGGTGGGAATGTGTGTTCTTCTATTCTATTGTGCAGCAAGACGCAGAGCAGACTCCGACTTTTTATCGGTCAGACGCAGAGTACGGCATTTGATCAGATGTGATGACCCATTCGTGCCATATCTGCCGCAGCTGCACCATATCTGGCTCAGTGAATACCTAAGCCATTGACTGGTCTCATGCTCTGGTGGTCATCCTCCGCCGCTTCCTCCAAATTCATAAGAGCCGGCGGGCGTGAGCGAATCTGCTTGGCCTTGCTAAGCGAAATCGTCTTTTGTTGATACGTCGTCGTCACAGGCTGCGTGTCATCTCGATCAATAGTGGCCTTCATGAGCGCGGCCATCCACAAACGTCCCGTCTCGACACTAGGTAGTGCAAAATAATGGACCATCGGTTTGGTAAAATTGACGGCTCTCGAAAGCCCGGCTCGCGGCGGGGTAAGTTTGAAGATGAAGACAGATTCATTGCCCCTTTCGGCTGTGTTGGCTTCGTGGCCCATGGATGCGCCCGCTGCCCCGGTGAGCGTGGCATGGAGTCCCGTGAGCCTCTCGTTACCGGCCGGCAGAACACGGTGGAAAGAAATGTCAATCAGACCCTTCTCTTGATCATCCTCTTCTGAGTAGTAATAGGCTAGGCGGCGGCCCTTGAGAACGAAGAACCGCGGTTTCCACGTCGTCATCAGGTTGGAGCTCTTCTTCTTCATCCACCCATAATAGTCGGCACTCTTCTTGGCTTCCGCGGGCGAGATCTTCTGAAGGCCTCGTGTGTAGGCACTGGTGTCCTTCTTACCCTTTCGCTTGCTGCTCTTGCTCGAGGAAGGAGTTGCGTTGAAGCTCTTGCCCGTAGCTGGCGAGTCAATCTCCAGACTTGGCTCAGCCGACGCTGTGCTCGATATTGTTCGCCCAGGCGAATCCATTGCGCCGTCGGGACTTGTCAAGTCCTTGGATGACTTCGTCGCAAGTCTGTCAGAGATGGCGCGCATGCCAGGGCGGCCCTTGCTTGTTGGCTTGTTGACCACATTGGTGAGCCACTCGGGGGTAAACCCTTGCTTTGTCGCGTTGGGATTGAGATTGGGGTTGGCACTGGCGCTTCTGTTGCCATTGACATTGACAGGAGAGGACGGGGACCTGAAAGGATTCAAACCAGTATCGATCCTTGTCACTATTGGCACTGGACTACTACTGTCCTTGGCAGGACGAGCAGGACGAGCTGAATCGGTCGTATTCGTCGACGCCGTTTTCCTATGCTGCGTCACCTGATACGACTGAACGCCAAAGAACTTCTGGACCGCGGGCGAAAAGGGCGGGTCGCGGAACGAGTCGACGCTGCCGAACCGCGAGTGTCGCGAAAGCGCTGTGGCACTTCGAACACGCTGTTCGTCGGCATAACTCGACTGCCTTGAATGTCCAGCGGCGCTGTCCCGTTTGCGCAAGACATTGCGTCGTCTTCCGTCTGTTTCGGTTCCCGAAAAGTAGCCTCGGTCCAAATCGACTGCCGAGTCTTGCAGATCTGGATCCGGACCGGTCATGACGAAGCCGTCTTGCAAGCCAGCCGAAGAGAGCGGGCGCGTAGAAGGTGACTGATTGAAAGCGTTGCCGAGAGTCCAATTGCGGTCAAAGGAAGCTTGCTTCTTGTGGAACGAACTGGTGTTCACCACGATTCCATTTCGTGAAAGAGCCGAGGGTGTTGCCCCATGTTTGACGCCCATCGGCGCAATCCCTCGAAAGTCGGTGGAAGAATGACGGCGTGCATGATGAAGATCTCGAATGGACGCGGCAGAAGGACGTTTGGTGTGTTCCGCTCGAGTAGGGCTTTCATGGCTGCCGGCAGAGGACAGCGGCGACCTCAACGCAGTAGGACTGACTTTAGATGCTTGACCAGAGGACCCACGGTGCGATGACATGCGATTAGAGATGGACGACATCATGGTTGCGGTGTTGGTTCGACTTCTCCCATCTTTGACATCTTCTGATCCAGCATCACTGCCCCAAGTCTGTGTAGTGCGCCGCGTGGACGACGCCACATGACTCACTTGGTCTTGCAGGGCCTTGATCTTGTGCCACGTTTTTAGTCGCCTGCCAACAGAGCCGAGATCAAATGCCTTGATGAACAAAGAGCTCTGATCCATCCCCAAAAGTACTTCGCCGCTGATCTCTTGATCTCGAAATACTTCACAATGTTGCTTCTCCACTCCGGCAGTAAACAGATATTCGGCAACCTGATCAGCAGTCCATGATTCGACTTCGGGCCGCTCGTGTTCATCTTCGTCCTCCTCTTCGTCTGTCTCTTCGCCCTGTATATAGGACATTCTCCGATCAAGCGGCACACTGTATTCGCTACCGGAATCATTGGCATCGTGTGGAATTCGCAGGCCACCGTTGCTCGAAGAGCCTCGCAAGTGTGTAATGTGCTCGTTGATCACGTTTAGCGTGTCATTGAGAACCTTGCTATCGTGAGCGTCACTCGGTGGGCGCGTGGGCTCTGTATCAGGCGAACTACTTGCTGTGGCGCTCGAAATAACGGTCGTGTCTAATTTCGTGAGCTGTATAGGCATCGGTATTGAGCTGCCCTCCAACTCGGAGGTCGGTAATATGTAGGACGACTCAGGAAATGACGATGCAATCTGAGGTGCAATGGCAAAGTCCGAGCCATGTTCGCTGCCGCTGGCTACTGGAATCGAGTTGAACGTTTGGGGCGGAGAATAGACGGGAACGTTCTTTGGTGATGGGCGTGTGTAGACTTTGAAGCTGCAGGTTAGCTACGATATTGCCATGCTCGCACCACAGATTTGAGCGTACCATGTGGGAATAAGCCGGTGTTGTTTTTTAAAAGGTGGCGGCCCAAGAACCAGCCGTCACCGAATTCATCATCCCGTTCGACGAGTTCGACTCGATCTCCCTTGCAAAGGGTCAATTCGTCGGAGCCTCGCGCTTGAAAGTCATCTGTAACAGCAACAAGGTCAGTCAGCCAATCTTGCCCCAACAGCACACGAAGGGTCGATACGGGCGAAAGCTCGGATGGCAATGGCGAGATGGACAAGAATCTCCTCGAGGATATGGAGCGAAGACTAAGCGTAGAGTAGCCACCTACGGATTACTATCAAGATGTCTCCCACCTGGGGTCGCGGCGGTCGCTCGCCGGCAGGCCGTGTCGCCATGGTTTGCCTAATGCCACGAAGAGGGCTGCTATTGAAGAGCTCTTTTGCAATTTCCGACGCGAACTAAGAACACGCGTTCAAAGGTTTCGTGATAGGCCGACAAAATTGTCCAATGGCGTGGGTGCAGGTCCTGGTCTTAACTCTCCTCAATGCAGCTTCAATACAGAACAGAGACAGGCTCAGGCTCAGAAAAGACGGCCTGCGCCATCAGGTCATCAGGTCAGGTTGAAGTCGAGCCTCGGAAGGTTGCAATGGATGAGAAGTCGTAGACTGTTGCGGGACGGACTGCACTGCACGGAAAGATTGATTGGTGCGTCTGTGTGTCGTGCACGAGGAAGGGGGCGCTGATCCGACGGGGAAGAATAGGTGCGCTGGGATGTCTCGCTGTGCAATACGGCTTCTGTTCTGAACGGCGTTGGGAGTCGAAGAAGGTCTGGCGAATTGAGCGTGGACTTTTCTCTGAACGTAGGCGGTACGTGTACGTGGACGTGGACGTGGACGTGGACGTGGACGTGGACGTGTCTGGGACGTGTCTGATGAACGCAAGACGATTGATGCAGCGTGCCGACGTGAGATGGATGGTGGAAAACGGAGGTTGAAGAGCGAGCGGAGGATGACAGATGCAGGTGCCAGGGACTCGGGAGGGATCAGGGATGGTAGATGGAGGGATTGACGGAGGGCCGGATGATGGATGGATCAATGAAGGGATGGATTCGGTGATGAAGGGCAGGTGTCAAGACAAGATGGACGAGGGGCCTGGCGTCCTGGACAGTGGACTCCAGCGAGGTGTTAGTGCTCGCTTCACTGTTGTTTGGGCGGCATGACGTGCCCAAGGGCCTTGGAATTTGTACGTATTCACATACATAGATATAGATACATACCTAGTACAAGTACATACACAGATACATAGCTACATACCCAGGTATTTTTTATGTATCATACAGGTTCGTCGTGGAGTGCCGGCCGGCCTGCAGCGTGCAGCATGCAGCCTAACGTAAATTATGTAAAGACAGTGGCAGACACTCTGGTCTTCCGAGGCGGGCCGCATGAATTCAGATCCTGGCCCCGCGTGGCTTTCTTCCTTGGATTGATCGTCCTGGCTTCTACGGAGTAATAAGTTCTGGGTTGGTGTTGGGTTGGTGGTTGGGCCGCGGGCGGGACAGGCACGCCGCAGTGCGCACACGCTGATGGCCCCCACCCACGGACGACCTCCAGGCTCCACCGCTCCACGAAGACAAATTGGCAATGCGTCGGGAGTCGGGAGTCGGGATTCGGGAGCATACGTACCGTACGTAAATACCGGGGTACATTGAGTGCATGTCGGACTTCACTTCTTTGGCCCTGGTATTGGCATTGAGATTTCTACTATGTATCGTCCATGATTACTGAGGCGCAATGTGTTTTCGTATCGAGGCGAGCAAACTGGCTTTATCATTCTTCTTTTCGATTCTCAGACTGCATTATTATGTGCTCCGCCGCGGCCTGCGGGGAGCGTCCACTGTCTATAACTGTAGTCTGTACTCTGTAGTATGTATGTACACATATACATATGTACCCGGTCTTCATTGGGCCTCACGAGTAACAAGTCGCACCCCCTCCCAGTCGCCTCGTCTCACGAGTCACAAGCTGCCACAGACATGTCACATCATTGGCGTCTGCATCCATGACTAAGGCAAAATGGGTAAATTGAGGTTGCAAAGCTGGTTCCAAGCCCGGGCAGCTGGAGCGGCAAGCGCGGTAAGCGCGGTAAACGCGGCAAGGATAGCAGAGGCTGCAGTCGGGACACCGCCGTCAGCCTCTGCAACCCCGCGGGCCGCATCATCGTCTCCAAGCCTTCCAACAAGCCCTGCTCGTCTTCTACATCCTGCAAGTCCTATCTGTCGCCCTGTCTATCCCGGCTTCTCATCCATTCCCTCCCATTCTGCTTGTTTGGGTGGTCGGACCTTCACAGCTGCCGCCATGTCCGCCCGTATCTTGGATGGCACTGCCATCGCCAAGACCATTCGCGCCACCATCGGAGCCAGCATTGCCCAGAAGCAGCAACTCAACCCCCGCTACAAGCCATCTCTTAAGATTATCCAAGGTACGTCACTCTATAGCACTTTGCTGCTGTGATACTGCTTTGTGACAGATTACTAACACTACTTTCGTATGCAGTGGGCGACCGTTCTGACTCTTGTTCGTTTGACCCGACCCGTGACGGGTTTTGCACGTTATTCCCTCTCTTTCTGGCTTACACTTCTATCTTTTTGGTCTTCGTCATGTTTTCCCCTTCCATGTCGATCCGACTCCTCTCCCGCAATGCGACTCATCAAGCGTAGCTAACCCAGCCCGTCGCATCTATAGCCACGTATGTGCGCATGAAGCTCAAAGCGGCTGTAGAGGTACGAGAGAGAAAGGTCCTCGCCGAAATGCTGCTTACTGATGCCCTGTACAGGCTGGCGTCGCTTGCGAACTGATACAATGCCCTGTCGAAATCTCCGAAATCGAATTGCTGGACCAGATACGCCGCCTAAATCACGACCCGACGGTCAACGGAATCCTAGTTCAACTGCCACTACCTCCCAATATCTCCGAATACAACATCACTTCTGCCGTCGCCGATGAGAAGGACGTCGATGGCTTTGGTACAAACAATATCGGCGAACTGGCCAAACGTGGTGGTGCTCCTCTCTTCACCCCATGCACGCCCAAGGGTGTCATATTCATGTTGAAGGAAGCCGGCATTCCTATTGCAGGCAAGACGGCCGTCGTGCTCGGCCGCAGCAACATAGTGGGCGGCCCTGTGAGCTACCTCTTGCGTCATGCCGATGCGACTGTCATCGTCTGTCACTCCAAGACGCAGAACGTGGAACAACATCTCAAGAATGCAGACATTGTCATCGCAGCCATTGGTCAGGCTCAATTCGTCAAGGCTGAGTGGTTGAAGAAAGGAGCCGTCGTTATCGATGTCGGCACCAATTTCATCCCCGATGCCACCAAGAAGAGCGGCCAGCGTATGGTGGGAGATGTCGATTTCGAGGGTGCGTCCAAAGTCGCCTCCGTTATTACCCCCGTTCCTGGTGGCGTGGGCCCCATGACAGTGGCCATGCTGCTTCAGAACGTGGTGGAAGCGACCGACTTGTTTTTCGAAAAGGAGAAGCTGCGGAAGACGATTCCTCTCCCGCTCAAGCTCAAAACACCTGTGCCCTCCGACATTGCCATCTCTCGTGACCAGACTCCCAAGCAAATCACACGCATCGCCGCCGAGGTCGGCATTGCTCCGCACGAGTTGGAGCCGTATGGTGCTTACAAGGCAAAGGTTGATCTCAACCTGCTCAAGCGTCTCGAGCACCGTAGAAATGGGCGATATGTTGTGGTCACGGGAATCACACCCACACCCCTCGGCGAGGGCAAGTCCACAACGACCATGGGTCTGGCGCAAGCTTTGGGAGCACACTTAGGGCGACTCACATTTGCCAATGTTCGACAACCAAGCCAGGGACCGACTTTTGGAATCAAGGGTGGCGCCGCTGGTGGTGGCTACAGTCAGGTAATTCCCATGGACGAGTTTAACTTGCACTTGACAGGTGACATTCACGCCATCACAGCAGCCAACAACTTGCTGGCCGCTGCCATCGAGACGAGAATTTTCCACGAAGACACACAGAAGGATGGGCCTCTCTACAGACGACTTGTGCCAGCCAAAAACGGACAACGAAAATTCGCCCCCGTCATGTTCCGCCGCTTAAAGAAGCTCGGTATTGACAAGACCAACCCCGATGATCTCACCGCAGATGAGATCCGTCGATTTGCCCGCCTCGATATCGACCCTGAAACCATCACCTGGAGACGAGTCTTGGATGTCAACGATCGTCACCTGCGAGGCATCACCGTAGGCACTGCGCCGACGGAGAAGGGTCATTCTCGCGAAACCGGCTTTGACATTTCCGTCGCCAGCGAATGCATGGCGATCCTAGCACTCAGCGCCAGTTTGGCCGATATGCGCGAGCGACTCGGCCGCATGGTCGTCGCCACATCCCGCAGCGGTGATCCTGTGACCTGTGACGACATTGGCGCGGGCGGTGCCTTGACAGCTCTCATGAAGGACGCCATCAAGCCCAACCTGATGCAAACCCTGGAAGGCACACCCGTCTTTGTCCACGCCGGTCCCTTCGCCAACATCAGCATCGGACAAAGCTCCATCATTGCTGACAAGCTCGCCCTGAAGCTAACCGGTACTGAGCCATCCGAAAACCACGACGATGCAGCTGGCTTCGTCGTCACAGAAGCCGGCTTCGATTTCACAATGGGCGGAGAACGCTTCTTCAACATCAAGTGCCGCACATCAGGCCTATCTCCCGACGTCGTCGTCGTAGTCGCCACCGTCCGGGCCCTCAAAGTCCACGGCGGCGGTCCTCCCATTTCGCCAGGTGCACCCCTCGACCCCGTCTACAAGGAGGAGAACATTGACATCCTCCGCGCCGGATGCGTCAACCTCAAGAAACACATCAGCAACGCCAAGTCCTTCGGCATTCCCGTCGTCGTCGCCATCAACAAATTTGCCACAGACACGGACGCTGAAATCGCAGTCGTGCGGGAAGAAGCTCTCTCTGCTGGCGCCGAAGACGCCATCCTAGCTGATCATTGGGCTCAGGGCGGAAAGGGGGCCGTTGATCTAGCGAGGGGGGTCGTGACCGCGAGTGGGAAGCCCAAGGAGATGACTCTGACGTATGGTCTCGAGGGTACCGTACAGGAGCGCATTGAAGCCATCGGGCAGAAGATGTATGGGGCTGCCAAGGTGGAGTTTAGTGAGTTGGCGCAAAGGAAGGTTGACACGTATACGAAGCAGGGGTATGGGAATTTGCCGATTTGTATTGCCAAGACGCAGTATTCGCTGTCACATGATCCCGAGTTGAAGGGTGCGCCGACGGGGTTTACGGTTCCGATTCGGGATGTGAGGATGGCGGCTGGGGCGGGATATTTGTAAGTGTTGCGGGACGTGCTATCCCCTTGACTGTGCTTTTTCTTCTTTTTGCCTTGTTCCCCTTTTTATTGCACTTTTGTGTATTAGATGTTGCGTGTTACGTGTTGCGTGTCGCTTTTTGAGACTAATACTTCGACAGGTATGCCCTGGCTGCTGATATACAGACCATTCCGGGATTACCCACTGCGCCGGGATATCTCAACGTTGATGTTGATACGGAGACTGGTGAGATTGATGGACTCTTCTGAGGGATGTTGCTATGTATGCAATTCATGGGTTCAAGAAGAGCACACGATTTTTCATTATTACGTTTTTTTTTTTTTTTTCTTATTCTAGACGCAATTTTTTTTTCGAAAGACGGAACACGGAACTAGGTATTGGGGTCTTATATAAGACTAGAGCGGTGCAATGGAAAGGAACAGGTTGTGTTATACTCAACGTCGTACGACAACCTTCTTCGTCCTAGGCAGGAAAGGGAGAGCGAGATGATTTACTTGTGGAAGAGATGAACACACATATTGGCGTGGCATGGCGTGATGCGGCTTGGAAGGGTCAATCTACAGTATTCTATCTTTGTTTTGTCCCATTTTGGACGTCTCAGCTTTATCGACGGGGCTCAGAGGCCGATGATGAAGACGCTTTGCTGAGTCTTGTGCCTGGGTAGTCCTGGTATTGTATCTTTTCTTTGTTTGGGGAAAGCAGCAGGGTGCATGCAGTGAAGGAAGATATGTTAAATGCTTTAACGACATAGGTTCAACACATGGTTCTCGATTTCTTGATTTCTTTTTCAGACACCATGCGTTCGTTTTGCGCCTGTCGTGTTGGTGTCGTTGGCCCATTGCCTGATTGGAAGCGAGAGAACGGTACTTACAAAGTTACAATTTATGTTAGTGGCTTGCGTTCTGTAAGAGATATCTACATACTAGGCCGCGCACAATGAGTTTGTCGTGACTCGTGACATTGTGTACATGTACTCCGTAACATGTGTGTCTCACTGTCTATTATGAATGGCATGAAGAGAGCTACACGCGATAGCGACTTGTGTTTGACTTAACGAATGAGTGGCTTAGGTAGGTGTTCAAGCGCTGCAGTGCAACACGCGACGAGGCAAGTCTTTCGTCATAACTACGGGCTGCGACTTCCTAATACATAAGTTCCTGTACGGAGTAAATTGCCCACGGAGTTGAGAACTTAGAAGTGACAAACGCGGGATGCCCCGCTCGGACCCCACCTTTTCGTCCGCCCGTGATGGCTGAATCTCGACTCTTGCAATCAACTCATCGCAAAGGATCGGCGGCACGTCATCATCCTTCTGCGCAGCTCAGCATCGTTGCTGTTACTGAACTGTGACTCACAATCTCTGGAAGCAGTGGCAGAATACAGCATTGCTCGCAGTCTCCTCCTCTCAGCAGAGCGCCTCTGTTCTCCATCCTGCAACAGCTGAACATCCCAAGAAGGCTGAAGCCTACCCATCTAGTTAGTACATACGCAGCCCAAGACTCTCTACCTAGGTACCTATGCACCAGCAGGGGCCCTACCGACGCGTGTTTGGTGGCCAAGTCACGGTTCAGAATGGGTTTCTCATCGAGCTCGTGCTCGAGGTTTGATCCGTGCCATATTTACCAACCATGGCACCTCCGCACAAGTCTCAACGATCTCTCTCTGACACAGTTGACGCCACCGAACGACATAAAGTGTTAGCGGCCAATGAGACAAGCCGGGCCTTCATTGGTGGCCGCCGGCCTTCATGGATGTCTTCTCTCTCCACCCCCTGCACACCAACTTCACCAGGTCCAGCACGCGTTCAGAAAACGAGGCGAGGACGCGCTGCAATCCGAGAAAACAGATCCGTGCCAGTGCTTCCGACAGCTGTCATCTCGCCGCAGAGTGCGGCGGCCACAGGAGAAATGGACCTCCTCCCAAACCTAAGGTATAGTCCTGCTCATGTCGCAATTTTTTTCTGTGCTCTCGGACGGACCATGGTCGTCTTATTGGCTTTTCACTGTTCAGTGTTCAGTGCTCAGCTCGGTATAAAAGCTCAGCTTTCGCAACAGTGGCAACTCACAAACCGGCGCGTTTACTATTTACTAAAGAAAGTAGTAGCGAACCCCCCTCTGGCACGTTGCCTCCATCGCAGGTCCCAACCACCTCAGAAGATCATGTTCTCTGGCCGGGCGCAAAGATCGCGGCAGTCGGGAACGGTCAACGCCCGGTGAAGCCAGTCGACTCTTTACGAACTGCTATTTTCCTTGATGAGCAACAGAATGCTTCCGTTGCCGACCCCGCGAGTACCACGGCAGAGCCTTTTACGGAACTCCACGATGAATTACAGACGGAGCTTCTCTCGCTTGCTTCAAGTCCAACCGTCGTCACAGGGGGGCCATCCCGAGACGATCCAGAACACGATGGCAACGGCTCGCATCCTCCTAGGCAGTTATCTGATCCTTCCCTAGTTCAGGTCATGGTTCCAGCCAACCAAGGCTCCATCAGTCCTCGGTCAATGAACCCTCGTGTTCGAGGCATCTCGTCCTTTGCTTCGCGCCGGCTAAGCCACCCTGATAAGGCTGCTATCCCGATTCCAACAAAAAGTCCAATCAAAAGTCCAGCACAGGCTTCAAGACAGACTCCAGGACAGACTCCGACACAGACTCCGGTACAGACTCCGGTACAGACTCCGGTACAACTTCCAGCGCAACTTCCAGCTCAAGGTTCAACACGACCTTCAACACGAGTTCCATCACGAGTTCCATCACGAGTCCCATCACGAGTTCCATCACAGGTTCTATCACAGGTTCCATTACAACCTTTAACACAACCTTTAACACAACCTTTAACACAACCTTTAACACAACCTTTAACACAACCTTTAACACAACCTTTAACACAACCTTTAACACAACCTTTAACACAAGTTCCAACACAGGTTCCAGCACATAATCTGTATGGCATCTGGCTATACAGCATCTCCCAGCGATTGGCAGAGCCAGCATGTGATCGCACTGTGCTTAATAGCATTGAGAAGTGGAGATACGATAAACTCTCAGATGCCTGCCAGCAGGGCGACTTCTTCTACATCCATCTTCACCGAATACTGTGTCGATGGTCGATAAAACCAACGCACCCGTTGGCGATGTCGCTCAGCAATCCGAACTTGAATGATGCTCTTGGTATATTACAGCAAATGCTGAGACCTGCTCATGAGTTGAGGTCACACCATAACGAATGGTTTATTCGATTCCCTTGGAACCCTTACGACCCGTCAAAGCTTTTCCAATTCAGCAATGAATGCGACCAAGTCGTATACAGATTTCTGAACACGTTGTCACAACTATGGGACCAAATATTATCCTTCGTGACCCGGAGACGGTTCCCCCTGTTGGTTCATGAGTTGATCTATACACTAGAATGTCCATCTGAGATTCTACGCCTTGCGCTCTTCACTGCGAGTTGCCGGTTCTTAGGACTGAGCAACGGGGGTGAGAGTGCCGAACTGGCCTCGATATTTCAGGTGGACAGGCAAAATGAGACTTTGGCTGCATGTGGCAAGTCAGGCTCTGGAGACTTGGCTTGCAGACGACAGGCTGTCATCACACATTATCGTAGAGCTGTTGATAACCTAACAACGCACCAGAATATGGTCCGAGGTATGTGCCCTCCTTAACAGATCTGATCTCATGTAACGATTCGTCCTCGTGTATGCTAATTCACGTTTGCCTCATGGTTCAGCCAACGAGTCTACCTCGCCTTCAATGCTGACCCCTACTTCAACGCCTGTTGCGTACCAATCAAGTGAAGTGTATGTTGCTTTTGTGGACAGGGTCACGTCAAAAATAGTAAATTTGTACTGACGAATACTCAAACTTTTGGCTTTAGACCGCCCGTGCCTGTAGACTGGGCCCTTTCAACGAACTCCAGCGGAACCCAAGCCCGATACGACAGTCAACTCCTATTTCAGCAAGCTTTCCCCACCCAAACATCTATCCATGTAGGAAGTCCACTGACTCCTCATGGTGGGAGTTTCAGCATACCAAACGGATACAGGGCGTCGCTGCCTTCTGGCCAAATGCCTGCTCCGAGCGCAGTCAACGCATCACCATCGTACGCAACGCAGACTGCATTCGGCGGAGAGTCTAGTTGGCCGGCGTCAGCCCTACCGTCGCATAACACGTCACAGACGAGAGGGAGAGATCTACGATCGCATGGCATGTCGCATGGCATGTCCCAAACACACAATGTGCCATCTTCCGCCGCTTCCGTGACGCTGCCAATGGTGGCCTCATCGCGATCAGGTACCGAGGAAAACAAAGGCTATTCGACCATTCCTCTCCCACAAGGCCAGTATCCTCTCAGCCCATACAGCTGGACGTCTGTTCAGTCTGGTCTTCATTTAGTCAGGCTGCGAAGTCCTGATCGGACAAATCCTGGTGGAGATGGGAGTCGATATTACCAATTTGTGAGCGGCTTTGCCCTCAACCCGACACCCATCTACCCACAGAGAGGCGTGCAAAGATTTGATTTCACAGTCACTGCGGATGACTTTTCTATCAAATCTGGCTTGAAACGCACAGAAGACACCGTGGCGCATCACTTCAAGCACGGCAGTCTTCGTTATCGTCTGCGAATGATACAAGGACACAAAACAAAGCGCGTCATTGATCGAGATAGCTGGTTGGCTTCCTCTAGCATCTGGCCTGCCGAGATCTACCTGTTGTTCAACGACGAACCGGTATAT
Source organism: Claviceps sp. LM84 group G4 (assembly GCA_018360345.1). Classification (NCBI taxonomy): domain Eukaryota; kingdom Fungi; phylum Ascomycota; class Sordariomycetes; order Hypocreales; family Clavicipitaceae; genus Claviceps; species Claviceps sp. LM84 group G4. The sequence continues at coordinate 47,286 of SRQH01000037.1, read as the reverse complement.
CCCAGGAGGGGACATCATTTTCACCATGATATCCCCATTGAGCTCACGGACCTGTTACGAGAGGGTCTCAATACGATAAGCGTCAGCTTACCAAAGGGTCTTGATGGTTCTTCCATTGAGGAGGCAGGATATCATCTTGCTGTTGAGCGTGTCGTCACCATGGATCATGCATCGACTGTGGATATGGTTTGCAAGGGGCAGAGAATTGGTCCAGAGGAAACTTGCCGCGAAATCCAGCGGCGTATGCAAATGGCGGCATCAGATGACGTCATTGTGCAAGATGATTGTCTGTGTATATCAGTAACGGATCCCTTTAGTGCCAGTATGTTCCAGATTCCCGTTAGAGGATCAAGTTGCAAGCACATTGAATGCTTTGACCTGCAGACTTGGCTTCAGACACGCAGCAGTAAGGAATCGCTTAGTCGAACTGAGCCTTCATTAGCGGATGGCTGGAAGTGTCCCATATGCAATGGATATGCAGCGCCTCCAAATCTTCGCGTCGACGAGTATCTCGTGGACGTGGAACGGGCGTTGAAACTCGCTGGCCAGGTGCAAACTAGGAGCATTTCGGCACATTTGGACGGGAGCTGGACCGCGAATGAAGAGCCTGGCAGTGATAGTGATGACGACGAGGTACAGGGCAATAAGGAGAGGTCGCAGCAATCACCGGCGACAAGAATCGAGCGAGAAGTGATTGAAATCATGTCCGACTGATGGAGCATAGCTGACTGTTCTCATTTCGGACGAGGGGGCGGGCTATTGGCGTATATTTTTTTTTTTTGATGTATGATGCCTCCCACGTGGGGGTGGCACTGGGACGGAGTATATTTTGGATGAAGCGACGGGCGTTCAGAGATGTTTACAGTAAGAAATCTGGCTGAAACCACAATGTTATGACAGGCACAATGCCCATATTTGGAAGCAGACTTGGCTTTATCTCTTTGGGCTGCAAGGACAGTCATCAAGCATGTATCCTACGTATTCGCTTCCTACATATGTACTTGCCAGTCGCACAGACAACACTGTACATATTTTCAAATTTACATCTTCGCTACAAGAGGAAGAGCCCTCTTCAACACCAACCCCGTCACCCTTTCCAACTCCTCCACCGCCTCCTCCGTCCTCCCCAACTGGACCTTGAGCGTCCGGAACCCATGCCTCTTCGCCGCCTTGAGATTCTCCCCAATATCATCCAGAAACAAAATATCCTCGCTCTTCACCCCGGCTATCCAGCTATTCTGGATGCCCCTCTCCGTCGTGGCATGGTCCTTTGCAAATGCATCTAGCATTTCCACCGTAAGACTATACATTCTGTCTTCGGGTTTACGGACCCCAACATGCGCGGAAGAGATGAACACGTCGAATCGCTTCCGCAGAGGATCTTCAGCATCCTGTCCTTCATGCCGTCGATGCAGGGGGTGTCCCTCCGGAAAGACGACCGTGTTACTCAATGCGCCGAGGATGTATTTTCCATTCTGCTTCAGGATGTCCAGCGCGGGGGCCATCCAGGGGTCGGGTTGTTGGGCGAGGGTCATCATGTTGGTGAAGAGCTCTTGGGTGTCTATTCTGGGGAGGGGGGGAATATCTCTCTGCGGGGACGAAGGAGAAGAAGAAAAAGATGATGATGATGATGATGATGATGATAAGGGCAGAGAAGAGGGGGAGAAAGATGAAGATGAAGAAGGAGAAGAAGAAGAAGAAGAAGAAGAAGAGGGAGGAGGAGGAGGAGGAGGAGGAGGAGGAGGGGGAGGAGGTGTCTTGGCGGCGGCCTGGCGGGCGTGAAATTCAACCCAGTAGTCTGGACGGTGCAAGTCCAAGGAAAATGCAGTGAAGAAGGCTTCGTTGAGGGGGATGGAGCCCCGTTCGAGGTTTTGCCATGCGCCGTGGGGTTTGGAGCGGGAGATGGAGTAGTTGATCCAGCCGGGGGGGATGGAGTGGGCGAGTTCGTAGTCTAGAATAGCTTGGAAGGGGGAAAGGACCTGTACATGTATGTATGAAGTGGTTGAGGCTGCTTGTTAGAGACGTGTGCTACGTATTTTGGCTCTAGAGTTTGGTGATCTTGGTAAAAGGGGGCTTGGGGAATGGGGAGGATGAGTGTGAGTGTGAGTGAAGCTGATGTTATGTGCGATTGGGGACAACGTACACACACGCCGCCAATGTCGAATAAGAGCACTTTGGGCTGGGGAGGGGTAGTCATCTTGGGGACTGGTTTATAAATTGGAGTGTGCTTCTATAAAGAGACCTCAAGGAGCGAGGGGTCTTTGATGCTTTGCACTTTTTTTTTTTTATCATGAGTTGGCAACTTGGACCTGATCGTGTGTGTGTAACAGTGTACGGACTCCGGAGTACGGCAGTGACATGCGACGAATTGTCAATTGATGACCGTTACCTCGGCCCAGGGTGGGTCTGAATGGCCAGGGCCCAGAGGTATCGCACAAAAGACTGGGCGCTACCCTGCGACAAGTCACAAGAGGCTTGAGTTGAAGTTCATCAGGGAGGCAGAACATGGGACGGGTACGACGGGTCACAGATCGAGGACAGTCAGATATACATACATAGGTTACAGGTACATATGTACATACCCCAAATTAGTGTGTGAAAGGCCGAATTCTCGACCCAGCGCCTCCAATCTTGTCACGATTGGTTGGAAATTGATACAGGTCTCGCGGAATATACGGAAGCTATCACAAAGAGGTTTCAACTGTGCGAGGCTGTCATGAGGGCGCAGGTATCATCATCTCACATGAACCCGAGCATATCTTCAAGAGGGTGCCGATATAGACCAGCAGCGGTGGCTTCATCGAGACGCTCGTTGATGAAACGTTATCCGGAGTTCGAGATGCTTCTCGTGATACTTGAAAGGAGAAGAATGTATCGCCTACTTTAGGTCCCTTCCATATCTTCCGAGATAAGTCCTCGAGGACACATTGGATACGTCGCTGGATTTGCAGCCTCCAACATGTATCGAATGTGCATTTTAGCCTTAGACAAGACAGGTGATAATCACAAGGAATGTGACCTCTAATGGGGGCATATTCTACAATGCGGCAACGAATAGCGTGAAGCAGTCCGTCCAAGAACCAGTAGTTCTATCAAAATATCTACGATCAACACACGAATGAGCTGTTGACGAACTCAACGAGATTATTTCGCGATAGTGACTGGCTTCATGGGCAAGGGACATGATGTCGAACTTACTTTCTAATGAACTGCGCAAGTATGTGGTTGTTGTCCACCCATCCATCACGAAGGGTTCTGTCCAATCTTGTTACTAATTACTGCGCAGCACCAAACTTTCGTGTTCACTAGGATCTTCAGGACTACACCGAAAGCTACGACGGGGTGAAGTGGCTCATCGTCATCGAAGATGAGCACGGTATGAGGAGGATTCGAATGATTCGAGCAGGTCGACTGTCACACGATACCTAATACATAACTCCCTGATAACTTTGCTCCATTTGTGAAGTCACAGAAAGATCGGTTTAAGTGCTGAATGATGGGTCTGGACTCTGGATTGATTCTGTATTGGAACTTGGACGCGGTCTCGGAGTGCGCAAAGCGGATTCCCTCATCCAATAATCTGATCCAGTCCTCAAGTTCCCGTTGGCCACGTTCCAACATCATTGTTGGGGGGGAGCATTGTACCTATCTTCTTCACCATGACCACTGCAAACTCACTTCTCACGCACATCAACTTATACGCAGTTATAGAATTATGAATCATGGATTCATGATGGTCTGACCGTCTGTCTGGTGGTCGATCCGCGCCGGCGCGATATCGCGCCCACCAGAGAGCCGTCAGGAAACGCGCTGCTTATCCATCACGTGAGTCGTGCCCAACCAGGCCACCGCCTTTACCCTATCGGCTGGTTGTTGCCGCACAAGGTGGAGACGGCACAGGGGAATGCCCCGCACACCTAGGGCTCGCCAATTTCGAAATTTTTACCAGAAGAATATGAAGAGTGAAGAAAATGCCCCACTCGAGTGTGTGCCCAGTGCCCACACCACTTGTCTACAAACCACACGGCCTTCTTGTCCTTCCCTCTGTCTTCATCCATCAGTCAAGCCGTCGTTGGTCAAATTCGTCAAAATGGTAAGTTGAGAATACATGGCCTATCAACAGAATCTTGTTGTGTCCTTTGGCAATGCAAGACCATCTTGCTTGACAAAGGCACCGGATGCTGCAATATGAAACTCGTGCATACACGCACATAAAACGTTCAATGGCAGAAATGTCGGCGAATTTTGCTCGGATAGAGTCACCGCAAGTTGCTTCGGAAGGAAACGAGCAAGTCTGAAGCGCAAATTGCTGACTCGGGGAATGTTGTCATGGAATTAGGTTTTCCACAAAGTTGTCAAGAGCAGCGCTTACTACAGGTACGTTTGGGTTGCCCGGCTGTTCAACTCAAGAAAGGTCATCGTGCGGGCTGCGATGAGGCTATCGATGGAATGCAAGTTCTCTTGATAGGAAGCTAACGTCTCGCAGCCGCTTCCAAACCAAGTACAAGCGCAGAAGGCAAGGCAAGACCGACTACTACGCCCGTAAGCGCCTCATCACCCAGGCCAAAAACAAGTACAATGCTCCCAAGTACCGCCTGGTCGTCCGCTTCACCAACAAGGACATCATCATGCAGATCGTATCGTCTGAGATCACTGGCGACAAGGTCTTCGTCTCCGCTTACGCCCACGAGCTGAAGGCCTACGGCATCAAGCACGGCCTCACCAACTGGGCCTCCGCCTACGCCACCGGCCTGCTGATTGCCCGCCGTGCCCTCAGCAAGCTCGGTCTCGACAAGGACTTCATCGGAGTCGAGGAGGCCGATGGTGAGTTCACTCTCACCGAAGCTGCTGAGACCGACGATGGCGAGCGCCGCCCCTTCAAGGTCTTCCTCGATGTTGGTCTGGCCCGCACCTCGACTGGTGCCCGTGTCTTTGGCGCCATGAAGGGTGCCTCTGACGGTGGCATCCTCGTCCCCCACTCCGAGAAGCGATTCCCCGGCTACGACATGGAGTCCAAGGAGCTCGACGCCGAGACCCTCTCCAAGTACATCTTTGGCGGCCATGTCGCTGAGTACATGGAGACCCTCGCCGATGACGATGAGGAACGTTACCAGAGCCAGTTCCAGAAGTACATTGATGATGACGTCGAAGCTGATGGTCTTGAGGAGCTCTACACCGCTGCCCACGCCGCCATCCGCGCCGACCCCTTCAAGAAGGTCGACGGCGAGGCTCCCAAGAAGACCAAGGAAGAGTGGAAGGCCATCTCCAAGAAGTACCGACAGACCAAGTCTTCCAAGGCCGAGAAGCAGGCCCGCGTGCAGGAGAAGATTAAGGCCATCCTGGCTGATGCTTAAGCGCTTTGTATGCGACGAATAACGGGTGCTAGACAATTTAAAAATGAATATGAGGCTTTTTTCTTGTTCATATCACGTACGCTTTTTTAAGGGGTTTTCTTTTTGCGCGACACCCGAATGGGCATGGTTCGGAGGAGTTTCAGGCTGGGTAACGGGTTCACGGTTCATCAAGTTTCGTACTTCCAATGAAATGAATACCAACTCTTTCGGGGCCGCACCGCACTGGCCTGTGTTGCGTGATATGGACCATGGTCCTTGCAGTGATGTTTTGATGAACTAGGCGTGACTATAATTAGAGCCTGAACCGCGCATGACAGCCAGCTCGCATTTCTTCTCGCTCTCATTTTTCTTTTCCAGAGTGTAGGAGCTTGGGACCCCTCTGAAAAAAAAACCCCCCCAAGACGTCACGGAGCACATATCGAGTTCATCCCGAACATTTGTCGCAAAGTGGCAATTCCTTCAAGGTGCCGTCATATGCGCCATGTTTGGAGCCCGTATCATAAAGATTTGCTCTCCCGCTAGGCATGAGCAGAGGTTCTCGATGTTCTCGATGGGGATTCAGCTCAGGGTAGGAGGTACATATGTATGTATAATGTATCCGTATGGGCGGTCAGTCCAGGCTCCAGAGGAAGTCACCCGTAGCTCCTGAGGCTGCTCCTCGAGGCAATGGCTGCGTGAACCGGCACATGGCCACGCATAATAAGTAGGAAAGTATCACTATTGAGTTTTAACTTTGGACTCTTGATGCATGTGTGTACCTATGTACTCCGTGAGTCCGTACACAGATTTGTATATTCCTCAGTGTTACCGCCTCTGTTTGTTCTCTGTCTGAGCCGTCTCCTCTTGGAGCCAGGTCCCAGCCTGCCAGGTGGGCATGCGATCCGATGGGCCAGAAGGTTTTACCTGTAACCTGTAACCTGTGTACCCCTCCCTACCCATATATATGATATGAGTCAATGTACTCCGTAGATGGTTCTACTCCGTACCCAGGTAGGTATGTATATACATAGATAGTTGGCTGGCTCAGCCTGGAGTCCTGGACCCAACCAGACGCGCGTTCACCTTTGAGGGTATTGTTGAGCATCGTACACGATACGAGAGGCTTTCGCCATAAGACTTTTCACCCTCTTGCTCAGTTTTAGGTAGGGAGGTTAACCGTTAGGGAAGTTTGTGGTTTCACTTCGGTCCTGGGTACAGTATGTAGGTACATACTACCTATGTAGCCTTCAAGTCTTGGTAGCCGGGGTCCTGTAGGCTCTGAGTACCTAGTGAGGACGTTTGCTGCCTTTTTTTGCGGATTCCCGCCCAAAACTGTAAATATGTAATGTAATAAGGCAATGTCGGGGGGGTTTTTTTTTAATAAGAAAAAGACCTGGCTTGTATTCCGTACCTACAAAGTACATATATCACATCATCGAAGTCGGTTATTTTTGAGCCTGGATTGAGCTCATTCCCTTGGTTAGAAATCAGTGTTTGTACTCCGTATGTAAATAGGCACAACAAGTTCGAGGTGTAATTCTGATCGGTAGGCCGGGCGGCGGGCAGGGTGCAAAGCCCACTCTGGAGTCTGGAGTCTGGAGTCGACTCCTGGAGGCTGGGTCTGCCTGTCGCGAACAGCGCATTCATCTGTCCATAAAGCGCGGCGAAATCACGTAAGCGGCCAGTCAGTGTCACGATACTTGAGCGCGAATTGGGGCCGTTTTTTTGGGCATGTTCGTCTGTTGAGTCTGTTGAGAACGGGCGTTGTGGGCGTTGACTCCAGGTGCCGTCTAATATAAAAGAGGCAAACACGAAATGGGCGCCTCCGCTGCGCGTCGGCACACGATTGATCTTTAGTTTTGCTGAGATACCTAGGTACCTATGTACACGAAAGACCCTCTTCAAGGTCCCTCAACAAACAATACTCACCAGTTCCCGAGGGCGAACGGTCCCTTCTTTCGAAACTCGTTCGCCTTCTCTCTGTGTAGGCGTTCGGATGGATGGGGAGACGTGCCGCGGTATTCCTGAGGCCTTTTTTGCGCGCAGACGCCGCGAGCCGCGAGTCGTAGTCATCACTCCAGCTCTTCTTTGCGCTGTAGCCTTGTTGACGGAGGCGCGATTGTCGCGATGGAGATCTGTAAGAAGTCGTATACAGCGTCTGCTGCGTCTCAAACCAGACTCCCATCCCTAATAAGTTACAGGCTTACAGCATTAGTGGGCGTAGCGAAGAGAAGTACATATGTACCTACAATCAACACTGAATACATACAATGTATGTACATACATACCTACCTATGTATGTACTCCGTACTCTTTGTCGCATTATTTCCTGGGGAAGCGCCGTTCGTGATCTCCCTCCAGCGCGGCAATCCGGCTGATCCGGCGGTACATATGTAGTTATAAGTGTATGATGCGGCACACCGTACGATACATTGTACTCCGTAGGAACAATCAGTTGGGAACTTTGGATCAAATAACCCGGCAAATAGGGCTCTTTTTGTGTGAGATTTGAGTAGCCAAAAGTTCCAGAACGCTTCTTTTCAGCGCTTCCCTGTTCCATTAAAGCCTAAAGGAGCTAGGCGTAATTGAGCCATGTGCTCTGTTACCGGTACCGCCGACCGGTACTCCGTATATCGTCCGTAACGTCCAAACTTGAGCTTCGTTTGAGGTCTCCCGACTCCCGAGAAGGTGGCTTTGTCTTCACGATACATACTCTGTTCATTCTCATCATTGAGCTCGATTTATGCCCCAGACGCCTGCTGCCAGGAAACCCTTTGATCCTGGATTCCTGATGGTTCCTGGATCCTGAGGATTCCTGAATTCTGACCCTAGTCCAACAATCCCGTGGGTCATGGTCCATGGATGATGAGGCGGATCAAGCCTCGCGCTAATCCAGCTTCGCTCCATCTCTAGGCGGCACATACTCTGCACGGAGTACATACTGTAAGTGAGAGAAGGTCGGAATAGCACTTGGTCGGGATTCTTGTCGTTGTGCTTCCTCTAGGGATAAGTCACCCTACGAGGAATGATTGTGCAGAGTATAGAGTACATACGAAGTACGATTATTATCTATATCAAGACTCTAGCAAGGCAGAATCGTGGCTCTAGACTCTAGAGTCTCGCTGTTAGGTACCTATGTATCTACTGTAACTTCTGTAAGTACTGTATATATTGTGAGAAGCACTACTACAGTATGTACATTGTACGGCTGTACCGGTACTCCATAGGCCAGACATTTCTCAGCCACATCACGTGACCGCTACAGATTCTACGCTGCCCAACATTCTGCTGCAATTTTCCCACTTCTTTCCCTTCCCTTCCCTCCTTCAGCCTACTGTCATAGAGCTTCAATCGCTTGCCCATGTGCCCGCCGTGACCAGCTGTGGCATGTTACGTATCATCAATGATCATGTCCTACGGAGCTCACAGAGCGGGAACATGATCAACGGGGGAGTAATAAGAGGTTCAAAAGAGCTGACACAATTCTCCCGAATCCTGGCGACTCGAGTCGCGAGCCTCGACTCCCTCGAGGTTCCCCCAGTGTCCCAGCGGCCCTTCCGGCGTCCGCAAGTTCAACTCTCGAGTCTCGTGTCATGGAACGAAATTAGCCCAGCAGTGTGATCTAGCGCGGTGTCCGGTACCGAGGATCCGAGTATGTACTCCGTACCTAATATATGTATATGTACATAAATCCTTGGGCGATGAATGCCCTCGCATCTCAATGGTGGAGCCTGGGGGCCAGAGATCAAGATGGTACATATGTATGTACATAGGTCTGTACTCCGTACTCCGTATGTACCTACCTATTCACCCACTGATCCTGTCTCTGGAGTCTGGACTTTGCCTAAACTAATGATGGAAATTCGAATACGTATGTAGGTACATACATACATACTCCGTACATAGGAACGGATGCCAGTCGTGACTCGTCGAGTCGTCAACCCTTTCTCCCATGTAACTATTTACCCAAGATATCTGCCTATTGCTGCAGCACAGAGTACCTAGGTAGGAGCCAAGGAGATAAAAAAAGAACCCGCGCTCAAATCAGTCACGTCTACGGAGTATGTACTTCGTACCTTTGACCTTTGTACATACATGGGCGGCCAGCGGTCAACAAGTCAGGTATGTACAAGGGTCACGGATAGTTCAGACTTCATGCATTTGAAGTGGGGGACAAGTATTCGGTAAAGTGAAGACGAGAGACATTATATAACAACCACTGCGCTCCTTTCGCAACAGGCTGTGTGTGCCTCTCTGATACTCTCTCTACAATTGTCTTTCCGAGTCTCGCCTCCAGCCAACGTACACACCTTTCCACCTTCACAAATCATCGACACATTCTTTCGGAAACACTTCACCACTATGCACGCCCTCAGTCTCTTGGCCCTCCTGTTGCCCCTCGCGGCGGCCAACAAGCACTATCGTTGCGGTTGCATGTCATGGAGTCCGGGACCTGCACAGAGTTGGATTCACGACTCGGCGCTCGCCCATTATGTTTGCTTCAATTCCTATGCGGATAATGTATGTGTCATGATGAGTCGCAAGCTGAGACCATGCCCTACATGGTCCGAACAAAATACACAGGACATATGCTGACCAAGTTTTTCTCATTTTCTGTCATACAAAAGGCTATGTGGAACGCTCGCGATGGACTTGTAAGTGCCTCACAAATCATGTCCCGGTTTAAAACGCAAGACGCAGACACATGTGAAGAAAACACTATGGATACTGATGCCCTTTTCTAGTGCTTGGCGAAACCGGGCTTCAAATTCGATGGCCAGCCTTGGGAGAACGACTGCAAAAATGCCATTGGCGAGTTCTACCGTGTTGTGACTGATGACTACGGCAATGAGTCGCTCGATAAATCCAAGAAACTCACAGTCGGGGCAGCTACAGGCTGGTGCCCCGATAAGGTAGAGTAAGATGCACAGCGAGGACGAATAAATCTATTGAGTATCGGGGTCATGTTAAGACACGAGCGTTGTCGTCATGTATGATTTCCTGTATTTGTTACCTCAATGGACCGAGACAGCAGCGCATCTGCGACTTCATTACCACCGTTACTATTTTTTTGGTCCTTCATGTTGTCTGCATCTTCGTCATCTCTCGAGCTTTATGTTTTCTGCGCTTACGCACAGCGTCATTTAATTTCCGGATGGCTTCAGTCACTGGCGGCAACACACGGATACATGAGGCCTGGATCCCGTTGCGGCCACGTGCCACTATGTTCACGTTATGAAGGTACATTCATTGATACCCATACTATGCTGCACACATACCTACACAGTCACAAACATATGTACATCCTCGAAACCCTCGAGTTCGGGCCTTCAAAGTTCAAACGCGTGAAATATGAGGCTGTCCTCGTGCAGAGCCCTCATCAGCAGGATGCCAGTTGACCCAGCCCCGAGCCAACGACAGTTCACTCCTCTCTAGGCTCTTGCGCAGCAACGCGCTTGTGTAGAACTGGGCGAGCTCGTTTTATTAGCGGTTAAATAGGAGGTGTCTGCTAGGGGTCTTGAGTCGATAGAGATCGGGGTCCCCGACCGACGACTCCGGGAGCTCAGGTACATATCTTTATGTACATGGTCATGGGTACATATCTACCTGCCTACAGGGCCACATGAAGTCAACGCTCGTATGTACATGTCTACCTCAGGTACATACATATACCCTATGTGTATGTACATGGGTATTCGGAATCCCCGACTTGCCCCCTAACACGTGAAACATCAGGCTATACTCTAGTGGAGAGCCTAGCAGGACGCCAGCCCTGAGCCAACAATAGGTATGTAACTCATTCTCTAGGTATTGCTGCCGCAACGCACACTTTTGGCGGCAAAATAGGCACATACCTAGGTAGATAGCGATTCCTGGTATGTAGGGGTTTTGGGTCGATACTGATAGGTAGAGCTCAACTTCGACTAATAAAAGTACGAAGTACATGATGATGTACGGTCAGACAGTTATATCGCACTTCTCGCAAGCCATCGCGACGCCAGTCTGAATAATCACGGCTCACTGCATAGGTACTAGATTTGTAGTCAGAGAGTTCATTCTGCTACATATGTAGGTAGTATGTAACTGTTCGTGCCACTCCAAGTCACGTCTCACGAAGGCTGTGTTGGCCACGTGGAGTGACTCAGTGAGGTGAGCTCCGGCCCGCCCGGCGCCAAAGAGATGGCATTCATGCATGCCAAGAACAGCTATGTACATATGTAACAGGGATAGATCAGACGACCACACGTAACTACCTATGTACCTACATACGGAGTACATAGGTATGTACTTACTCCATACTCCGTAGGTACGATTACGATACATTTTGATGAGAAAACAAAGAATGGACTCACGGACGCACAAGTTGTAACACGCGAAGGCGCTCGCAGTCTCAGGTGTACCTATGTACACTCGCTGGGAGATATATAATACATGCAGCAAGAGCCTCGTGTTACGTGTAGGTATCACCCGTGCACAAATTAGTGTACGTTGTACCTATTCCGTACTCAGAGGATACCAACAGTAACCAACTTGGTCTACATATCAACAGTTCAAAACTATCAAACTACATAGGTACGGAGTAAATTGCCATGTGTTGCACAAAAGAGTGGGCACAAGTCGCGACACCAAGCTTAATTTATTAGCGCGCAGCTAGGTATCGCCAGTCCTGACTCCTGACTCCTGACTCCTGACTCCTGACTCCCTGGGCCTGAGCACCGAGCAGTGAGTAAGTTACAACTTACAAGGGGTTAAAGATTGGGTATGTTACATGTATATTTCTGTCATGTCTACCAGGTATGTACTGGCATTCGAAGTGGGGGCAAATGCATCGGAAATTTGAAATCGGAATTATAACAACCACTGCGCTCGCTCGTGGTCAAACCTTGCTCTTTCACAGTGTACTCAACAACATACATTCAAACCCTATTTCCAACCAAACCATACTTTCTTCCACCTTGTCATTCCATCGCATCGACACATCCCCCTCTGAAACATTTAATCACCATGCACGCCATCAGTCTTTTGGCCCTCCTGCTGCCCCTCGTGGCGGCCGACACTCACAGTCGCTGCACTTGCCAGTCATGGTCGACAGGACAGAAATGGGGCGTCAACCAGATGCTCTCCTTTTTCGTATGCTCCCAGGACTACAAGGGCGTGGTATGTAGAACTTTGAGTTATTTCTTTGAAACCATGCCATACATGGTGCGAACCAATCAACATGGACATATGCTGACCAGGTTCTCTCATTCTTTGTCTACAAAAGGCCAAGTTCAACGTCTATACCAATCGTGTAAGTGCCTTCAATCCATGTCCCACTCTAAACGCAAAGATGCAGACAAGTTACAACATGCGAAGAAACCTATAGAATTAGATACTGATGCCCTGCCTTTTATTAGTGTGAGGGGCTGAACGGCTATAAGTTCGATGGCGATACTTGGGAGGGCCACTGCATAGAGGCCGGCAAGGGCTACTTTCCCATTACGATGGATGGCACCATGGATATCCGAGGAATACCTCTCAGTGTCGGCGCAGCTGTGGGGCTCTGCCGATAAGGTTAAAGGTTTAAATCACACGGCCAGGACAAACGACTCGAGCGTCGAGCGTCGAGCGTCGAGCGTCGAGCTCATGTACATGTTGAGACGCGAGCATTGTCGTCATGTATAATGTCCCATATTTGTGGCCTCATGGTTTCAGATAGCAGCGCGTCTGTCACCTGTGAGGCTGTGACTATGTTCCCTTCATTATCATTATTTGGGGCTTTCATGTTGTCTGCATTTCCGTCGCCTTGTCAACTTCGCATCCTTTGTATTTACGTACACTGTACAGTTTGAATATTCGGATGGCTTCACGTGAGAATCTATCATTGGCTATGCCAAGATTGCCAACTCAGCCAACTACAAGGGCCAAGGCAGTCAGAATTGGTGTTTTTTTTTTCATACCTGCGTGTCAGTCTGTCAGAGTGTTACATCTTCCTCGTTTTGAGACTACCGGAAGCCCGGAGGCTGAAGGCTAAGGGCTTTGACATCTGGCCAGGCCGCGGGGTTTTCTACCGCTTACCGAGTGTTTCCCCATCTGGTGTCAATGTGTAGGTACCTTCATATATATATACTCCGTATATATACATATGTATACAGCACTCCTTCTCGCTTAGGCTCCCCGGATGTTGCCCCAGACACGCAGGTACATACGTACCTAGGGGTATGTGTACATATACTCCGTATACCGGCCCCCAGTTCACGACCTGATGGATGATGAGACGAATTTCAAACCCCGTGGGGCTTGCGTGGGTGTGATGGCGGAGCCGTGTGGTGATCGAGATCGGAGATCTGCGCTCGCGCTGCCGGGCTCGGATACGCCATTGGAGATTTGTACCGTTGAGCGAGGACCCCTGGGTCGGGGACCGGCTCCGGGGCCTCCAGGCTGCTGCAGGCTGCTGCTGCTCAGTGCTCCGCCTATGACTTGGAGGCTATTCGTGCGTGAGGGGGGCGTAAATGAACGCTCGGCGCCAGAGGAGGACGTAGAGGCGGTGCGAGAGACTTCGAGTCTTGTCGACATGTTTGATCGCTTCTTTAGTTGGGGTGATGCTCGAAAGCGCCCGCGATCCGATGCGTCATTATTCATACTGCAAGCGGTTGAGTGCTGACTCCTGAGGGAACGGGGTCTGGTTACATCGATTGTTGCTTCGGAGCCTGGAGGTGATGGAGGCTAAATGTTCGGAGAGGATGGAGCGACCTTCTCCAATTGGCGTGAAGGTGCTGTGCGACTTCTTCTGAGGTATCTTTGCTATGGCCGTGTTCGTGTTCAAAAGAGGCCTCTGTGGCCGGTCTGTCCGGTTCCATTGTGACATTGAAAGGAGGTGGCGGTGAGATGTGCGATCCAGGATTCCAGAGATCATTGGAGGCAGTTATTGGTGGCTGGATGCTGACGGTTAGATTCCGTGCGCATTTCAGGTTGTTAGCCGGGGACAGACAGGAGGACATTGGAAGACATTGTATGTACCTACATTATATCATCGCTAGTTCTCCCAAAGTACTCAGAGGGAGATCACACGCCTCTAGAAATTTCCTTGTAGAGCCACATTCGACTATTGCATTCTGAATTGACATTCATCAGTTCCAAGCCCCAAATACTCGCCCTTGTCACACTTGCCTTGTGCCTGCTATGGCCGGCCGTGGCGTCTATCATCATGTCTTACACGGAGCGGTAACAGACTTGACAGACGTAACGGGGGTGCAAAGGCACATAGTTCTCCGGCACATGGTTTTCCGGCACAGCATTTGCCGGCAGCCCGGCCCGGCACATTCCAGATGTGTAGGTACGGAGTATGTACATGTAACATAGGTATGCACATAGAATTAAACCTCGCGAAGAAAGAACCGACGCAGCAATGAGCATTGGATCTCAATTTTTGCACATCTTGCTGATGGCCTTCACCAACTATTGGATAGAAAAGCCGGTAGAGAGTCGTGTTTGCCGGTGTGGTGTTTAACCTCTGCACAATGGATTATGGCATCGCATTGGCATGCAATGCTCTCGAGTCTCGACTCTCGAGTCTCGACGCATGGTAAGATCCAATGCTGAACCTGCCTGTTCTTCCTTCGCGAGGTTAGACTCGTATTCGGCACGCTGTTGAATGTTCAGCCATCATGGAGAATGTTTCGAGCGATGACATCGGTGATGGTGGATGAATTGACGCAGGTGGTTGATTGTCGTTGTCTTGGACATGACAAACTCGAGAAGTCGAAGCACTGGTCTGGCGTGAGAGTCTGAAAGAGGCCGGTTTATACATACATACATACATACATCCATACATACCAATGTCTAGGAATTTCGGATGGTCCCGGGACCCGTTACCGCGGCCCGCCCGGCGCTACGTGTAGGTAGGTATGTATCAAGCAAGGTATATATGTACATACATACATATGTGTAAAGGTAGGTACATACCTATTACAACAGTCAGAGAGTTCATTCTGCTAACTACAGAGTAGTCATGCGACTCATGCCAATTTATGCCAGTGCCAAAAAGGCCGTGTCGCTCTGGCGCGGCATGTATGATGTATCGTGCACCTATGTCATGGGCCATGGCAGTGGGCACCTTGTTACCCACGGGCTCACGAACGGGGATGATACATTAGGTACATACATACTCCGTAATTCAAGGAGTACATACCTCGTAAATCCGTAAGTCGGACGCAAAAGGCTGAGGACCCGAGTTTTGGAAAGATGGGGTCCCGGCCCGGGTCCGCAACTTCCATCGTCGTTCGGTCACTCCGACTCACGATCGTCTTATTCTTACATACATAGGTACCTCCGCTGAATAATCCGGAGCAGATACCGTGGACCGTGGTTCTCTGCAAATCCCACCCCAACTTCACTTGGGTACATTTGTCATTAGGTACCTAAAATGCCGTGCTGATTCTAGCGCGCAGCTAGGTATCATTTATGAAACGGCCCACGGGGCAGCTAGTCAACAGATGCAAGGCAGCAAAGGGTCAAAGCAGTTCAATCCGTCATGCACCAGCACAACAAGTGAGTACGGTAGGTAGACCGCAGGAGGTATTATAATTTATAGCAATCACTGCGCTCGTTCGTCGTGAAAGGCAATCCGTTCCACTCGCTGTCCAATTGTCTTTTCAAGTCCTGTCTGAGGTCTCCGGCCAACGTGTACACAGTAAAACACTCTTCCACCTTGTTAAACCATCGACGTGTCCGTCTTTGAAACGCTCCATCGACGATCACTATGCACGCTCTCAGTCTTTTGGCCCTCCTGCTGCCCCTCGCGGCGGCCGACACCCACAAAGAATGCGATTGCATGTCATGGAAGCAGGGAGAGAGTTGGGGTCACAACGCGGTGCTTACCCAGTGGGTTTGCCAGTCGTTTTACGCAAATAAGGTATGTCTGATGACTTGCAACGCGCAAAGATAGGTATATTGCATGGTGAGAAACAAAACAGGAGATATGCTGACCACAAGGTTCTCTCGTTTGCTGTCTACAAAGGGCCAATGGAATAACAGCTCTAAGCGCGTAAGTACCTCAATATTACGTCCCGACCCAAACGCAAAACGCAGACACATTCGAAGAGGATACTGTAGATACTAATGTGCTTCTTTCTAGTGTGTGGGGATCAATGGCAATAAGTTCGATGGCGATACTTGGGAGGGTTACTGCAAAGCTGCTGGTCAATGGGGCTACCATAAAATCAAGCCCAACGGCCTTGGCGAAGCTACCGGGCCAAAACTCACAGTCGGGGCAGCTACGGGCAACTGTTGAGACGCACAGCGAGGACAGAGGAGCCTGTTGAGCGTCGAACTCATGTTGACGTGCGAGCATCGTCGTCTTGTCTTGTATTCGTGTTCGTGGTCTCAGGACTTGAGTCTTGAGACAGCAGCGCGTCTGTGAGACTGTGAGTCTGTGATTAAGTTACCATCATTACTACTCGGGACATTCACGTTACGTTGTCTGCATCTCTGTCACCTTTTCATCTCCACATCTTTTGTATCTTTTGTATTTGCATACAGCTTAATATTCGGGCGATTTGAGTCATTTGACTTGAATGTTTGTTTTTTTCATTGACCCTGCCACCTCAGCCAACCAGGACAGTTACCAAGATAGGTAGAAACTGGTTTCTATTCATACCTGTGTACCTACCTAATCCTATCACGTCTCCCTCCGTCTCCCTCCGTCTCCCTCGTCATGACTCATGAGACAATCGTCAGCCTGGATCCTTTGACATCTAGCCGGACCGCGGGGGCTTTCTCCCATCTCGTGTCGCACGTGTAGATAGTAGTAAGTAGATACCCATGGCCATCTGACACATTCCAGCCGAGGTCACCGTGCGCCGCATAATCCCGCATTTTGTTTTCCGGTACATACATACTGCGTTGGCAGGACACGCGATATCCAGGCATGCAGCCGGGGTAAGCAGGAGACTGGAGTAATGACACTTGACACTTGAGGTCGATCCATGCGTAGGTAATAAACACATAGTACATATGTACATAGCTAAGAGTCCTGTAGGCTGTCACACGGTTAGCCAGGGGGTGCATCGCAGGGTATTTATAGAGGAATTACAGCACGAATCAACTACCTCAGTACCTGTGAATTCTACACTTTATCATTATCATATCCATCTCGCTGTGTATGTATTAAGAACGCGTATGTTCTCATCCTTCAGACTTCTATCTCCATTCATCATCCCGATGTAAAGTCAAAACGGACTTCCCATCGACCGCAGTCAGAGTCAATCCCAATTCTCAGACCTAGATTCCGACATTTTGGAGAAACCGACCACTTTTTAGTAACGCCAGACCAGTGCTTCGACTTCGTCATGTCCAAGATCCAACGGAAGTAAGCCGCCATTGGGTCAAGGTCATCCACCACTGCGCGACTTCAGTCACCGAAGCCATCAGTTTGCACATCTTCTTGATGACCTTCACCAATCATCACCAATCATCACCAATCATCACCAATCATCACCAATCATCACCAATCATCACCAATCATCACCAATCATCACCAATCATCACCAATCGTAGCAAAGAGAAGTCGGATTTGCTGGTGTCGGTGATCAACTTCTGCACAATTGGCATTGTATGCGTTGCTCTCGACGCATGTTGAGATGCAATGCTGAGTCTGTCATCTTTTTCTTCGCGAGGTTGGACTTGCATGCAGGGCTGCTTATAGCCATCATGAAGTTGTGCAAAGTATTGGGCCATTAGCATCGGTGACTGTGTCGCAGTGTTGGATGGGTGTATGGTCTCGGCCCAGTTGGTGATGAAGTTGACATGGCAATGGGTGACTGTATGTATATGCATGTACCCATTGCAAACTTGGACATACATATCTACAGGCTACAACGCTGTGTGCATCTACACCTAACAACTCGAAGCACTGGCCTGGAGGCTGGCGTAGAGCCTAGATTCTAGAGGAGGCCTGAGGGGCCATTTTTCCAAAATGTCGGAGTCGTTGGAACTTGGGAGTCGGACTCGGAGATCGGGGCATTCGGCTAATAAGCGGGTACAGAGACCCCTCCGCAGCAGCGCAAAATGCTGTCATTGGAGGGGATGAATTGACCGCATTTCGCGCAGCACGCGGAAGGATCACGTTTTTTACTTTCGTTTTTTTACCCTTTTTCCTGGCACCCGCCGGCGAGTTCGAACTTCGGAGGCGACGGATAAGGCCAGGTGGACTGACCCTGCAATTCAAGAGGCAAACAAAGCAAGTAATGTTTCTTACTATTTGCAACTTTGCGAAGACTATTGCATGCACGATGATGAAGCATTGAAGAAGGGCTGTTGGTATGCCTGAGGCAGCAATGGAATTTGGTCTGATGTCCTTGTTCGATGACGCGAGACAGACGATCCAATTCGACAAAGCCTCTCACTGCGGGGTGAGTGGAGCCGAACGATGCAGCTTGGACTCCTTGGAGAGTCTGGAGCACAGTGGAGTTTCGGCAGACTGCAGTTCAGTCCTTCCGGCCTTCCGTAGTCACACCGGACGACGAGCCGATCGGTTCACCTCGTACTACGGAGTTGTACTTGCTACTGGGCCGATGCTGCGTCATGCCACCGCTCATACCTATCGCTGCCCTTGCTTCTTTGCCTCCCTTTGAACCTTGTTGTCAGTTGATAGACAGGTCACAGCCCATATCGCAGGTTGGTGTTGGACACTGCACTTGAACTAAACATTGATTTGCCTGTCTATTCTGCAATTCTGCATTGCTCCATCTCGCCATCTATAGCCACGCGCAGCAGCAAGGCCGACGACTGTGCGCCCCCGAGTCCGCGACTTCTTCTCTCCTCAGCACGTCCTGGATTGTCCTGACTTTCTTTCTTGTCATGGAACAAGTCCACGGTATCGACGTCAGCTGGATGACCCAAGCGTCGCCAAAAGGTAAGCGCTACGCCAAGCAAAGACTCCGTGGGATTGCGCGTGTGTGCCTGCGATGCGCTCAACACGGCCGTCGTCAACGTTGAAGCTGGACCGGATGGCTGGCGAACTGCACTTCAACTTCAAGAATCATAAGAATTGTGGGTGAGCTGATGCGAGCCTCAACCGTAGATAAATCCAATAGACCCTCCACCTCTCATTCGAAGCCATCGCCAGCTCCGTCACAGTCGCGAACCCAGCCGTCCACGTCGCAAGAGACTCGGAATCCCCAGGGAACGCTCGACAACAGGATTCCGGCACCCCAAGACGCAAGTCCCCCAACGAGCTCGGCTGGTGTTGGTATCGCCAGGCGGTTATCACGGTCCGGATCAATAGAGAACAAGAATAGTCCGGCCGGCAGCCCGCCTCATCAACAGCGCCGTAACTCATGGTTCTCCAATATCTCGGCCAAACTTTCTGGCTCTGCCAGCTCACCACCTTCGACTTCTCCTTCCACATCGAACCAGCATCATCATTCGTTACATTTTCTTCATCACAAGGATTCTCAGCAGCACGGTGACGAGCAAGGGCCGCCTTCGCCATCACAGTCGCCGGTCTCACGGCCACAAAATACGGAGGATGTCGAGCCAATCCCGCCAAAGCTGAATATTGCGCGAAATGCTGTCCTGCAGCATGCGGCAGCAAAGCCCGAGGGCAACGGACCCTACACGCCAGCTCCTCCCAAGTCTGGCCAAGCCGGCTTCTTAGGCGTACTTCGACGTCTTTCCTCATCAAGCAGCGGCAACTCCCTGGCCCATACCAAGTTCAGGAACGGCCTGGTAGAACGCAAAGTTCTCAATGTCGATCGGCATCGCGAGCGATGTAAAATCGCAGAGCTCAAAGAAGCCAAGCTGAGGCGTGTCGCTTTTTGCGTGGATGTCGAAATCGCGCCGATGCCCAAATATGCCGACGGAGAAACACATGCGCAGACAAAGACCATAGATGGAACACAAAAAAAGAAGCTCACCGAAAAGGGAGAAGGTAATGCTTTGAAGAACCCTTCAGCGTCCGAAGCCAGTAAAGAAGCCGAGGAAGCTGTGAATGAATCTTGCGCGCAACCTGGTTACATCGGCGATTCGGCCACGAATACCGTTGGGGAAGTACACGACACATGCGACGGTGTTGCCGATCGACCGAATCCTTCGGTTACCGAAAAAGAACCAAACAAAAAAAAGGAGAAGAAGAAGAAGAGCGAGGAAGAGCGCAAGGCTAGGAAGGAGAAACGTCGGAGGGTCGCCGAAGAAAATGGCTCCGTGCCGATAGAGATTTGCTACGACAGCACCGACTCTTGGTCAGAGACTCGCGATGATGCCGTGCCCCCAAAGTCATCATCGCCTGTTCAGTCACCATCGTCGTCATCGTCCTCATCACACCCGACGAGAAATCCCGCTAGGATTTATCGCCGATGCTGTCAACTCCGCGAAACACCTATTCTTAAGAAGATCACGGAGCAGTTGATGGATAGCTCTAATGCGAATGTAGCGGCAGGAACCGTGGCCAAGCTGGACTTGACCGATTACTACCTCCAGCTCCCAGATCTCATTACCCTAGGCGACTATCTCGCCGTGGTGCCGGTCAAGGAGGTCATTTTGGAAAACTGTGGACTATTCGACGAGGGCTTGCGGGTCATTCTCGCGGGGCTGCTGGCGGCCAAGTTGCCCTTGACATCTACGTCGCGGCGTAAGAAGGCAAAGCAGGGCGTTGTGGCAGAGGAGTGTCCTGGCGGTGGCGTTGTGGAACGTCTGGTGTTGAAGAACAATAAACTGGGACCGGATGGCTGGAAACACATTTCACTTTTTCTTTACAAATGTCGGTCTCTGAAAAGTCTAGATATTTCTCTTATACCGTTTCCGCGACAGGCACAGACACAAGCACCGGCGGGCAAGGCTGGTGGTGGTGTTGGTGTTGGTGTTGGTGTTGGGATGGCAACTCTACCAAACGGCGTCCAGATTCCTCGATCGATATCCGGGGTTTTCGCCAAGGCCATTGCAGAGCGGTTGGGTGGGTCGACGTTGGACATGGTGAATATGGGGGAGACGGAACCGAACACGGAGCAGCTCGGGTCGATTGTCGATGGCATGATCAAGTGTGGTGTCCGGAGACTGGGGCTCGCACATAACTCGTTGGACGCGGAGGGTATCAAGCATGTGGTGCGATATTTGGAGGCAGGGGTATGCGAGGGCCTTGATCTGGGGGGGAATGACCTCAGCGAGCATATCGAAGCACTGGCGCGGTCTCTGGACGGGAACCACATGATATGGGCGCTCAGCCTGGCCAACTGTGGTCTCACGCCGTCCAGTCTCGGCAAGATGCTCCCGATACTGGCCAAGCTGACCAACTTTCGATTCATCGACTTATCCAACAATCAGGACCTGTTTCAGTCGGAGCCGAGTGCCCTCGGTTTGCTGAGGAGATATCTCCCCCAAATGACGCAGCTGAAGCGGATCCATCTGCAGGATGCCAGCATGAGTTCCGAGCAGGCGATTGCGCTGGTGGAGATACTGCCCGAGGTGCGCAATCTGGCGCACATCAACATCTTGGGCAACAGTGAGCTTGTGCAGCTAGCGAATGCGAAGACGGAGGAGGCCCAGGAGGAGGCTTGTGCTTTGTACACCTCGCTCATGGCCGCGGCGAGAATATCAAGGAGTCTCGTCTGTGTTGATATCGAGGTCCCCGGGGAAGACGCCGGGGAGGTCGTCAAGGCGTTGGCGAAGCAAGTCGTTGCGTACTGTCTGCGCAATATGGAACGAATACCGGATGCAAACATTGCGACGGCGATGGTGACCGGTGCGAGCGCGCAACAACAACAACAACCAGCATCGCAGGCAGAGACGGAGCCTGCGTATCCGGATGTGCTCGTGCATCTCGTGGGCCATGATGTGATGGACCCGAATGAGGAGATTGAAGACGGCCAGGACGGCGCGACGGAGCCGGATGAGGATTATGTTATTGGGGGGACCGGCGTAGTCAAGGCCTTGACATGCTGTCTCAAGAACCGCAGCGACGACGCAAGACGCCCGTCTGAGGATCTCTCCAGGGCTGGATTACCGCCCGCCGCCAAGGCCAAGGACCTGTCGAAGCACCTTTTGGCTGGGGCGCGCAAGATCCGCCAGCGCCTACAACCAGCTCTGAGGAGAGCGCAGATCGAAGACGGCGACGAGATGACGCTACGGAAACTAACCTTCCTCGACGAGACACTCCAGGGCATCATCAACCGCTTCGAGGACGAATTCCCAGACACCAGGCAAGAGACAACCTCGAGGACGATACCAAACCACGAGGACGACACCACCGGCCTCACCAAGAGATTATCCGGCTCCAGCAGCAGCGACGAAGAACCTTCCCAAAAACACACCACCACACTTCTTCAAGACTCAGCAAATCCCCCAACCGACCACACAGTCGCTGCCCTCCTCTCCGACCTAGAAGACGCAGACGACCCCGACGTCCATGCTACCACCAAGACTACCCCCCGAAGCAACAACTCGACGCTCTCCCGGGAACTCGCCGAAGAAGAAGGCCGCGTTCTCCGCGCAGGACACCGCTTCCGGGCCGGCTTTGTCGGCAAAGACGAATTCGAAAACATCATCAGCACGATTGATGAGATTGGCGCGGATGCACGCCACGCGCAAATGCTGGTGGATTTGGCGGATGATATTGGGGGGGAGTTGTTGGAAAAGGTGCGGGAGAAGGGTGCGGTGAGGGCGTTTAAGGAGGACAAGGAGGTGTTGTGGAGGAGTGTGAGGGAGAGTGATCCGGATCATTGGGGGAAGTTTTTGGAAGCGCAGGAGAAGGCGAGGAAGAATATTAATGTAGGGGAGGGGGATGGGGTGGGAGGGAGTGCTGTGATGGGAGAGTAGGGGGAGTAGGACTAGAAGAAGCGTGAATGAGAAGAGGAGAAGGAGAAGGATGGGTAGGGATGTGTAGGGATGGAGAGAGATACGGGTGGGAGGAGAAGTATAAGTATGAGTATGGGTATGAGTATGAGTGGGAGTACGCATGATGATGGGAAAGTAAGAAGGCAGGGTGTTTGGGTGTTTTTTTTTCTTCTTTTTTTCTTTTCCTTTGGGAGCGCATTGGGGATGCTGGCCATTCCTTGTAGTACTACTGTAAAAGAAGTATATTGTATATAATAACTACCCGTTTACAGACAACAGTCTCCTTCCTTGTCTTTATTAGTAGGGACTAGGAGCCCATTCTTGACTCTATGTATAGGCCAGGCCATTGGCCCAACAGATTGATTGTACTACCTATTGCACAGCATTAAGAGTAGGTACAGTATAGGGCTGGCCAGAAAAGCTGCGTTAGGTTACAGGTATGTATGTACATACAATATTCTTTGTTGGGCAACCAATTGTTGGTAACTTGTATTGGTACATATCTACTACACATGTACCTATCTACCTCCTGCGTCCTACATATCTAACACGTTTGCTGGGACGGATGGAATCGGATAGGGCTGGCGCCACGCGGGGTGCGGTGGTGCCACCTCGGGGGGTTCGTCAGACCACCTGCTTGCCCTTTCCGTCCTTGCTTTGGAGGTACATATGTTCCACGGATAATAAGAGGGCGTGGACGGGGGTTGCTGTGAGTTTGTATATTAGGTAGGTATGCTGCTGTTGGTCGTGAATTGAGTTGGGGGAAAGGAAACCACTGATTCGTTTTCTGTTGTTTGATACAAGGAGGTACGTTTCTATACTCCACAGGCATATCGTTGTACCATCCCACATTGCACCAAAAACACCAAGCGATTGCCTGCATCAGTACCGCCGATACATGCATGATACACACCCTCTAAATCCTTACTGAGGTTACAGGTATGTATGTATGTACATGAAGTACCTACCTACTTAAGTGGCCCGCTCAATGCTACCCTGGAGACAAATCGAGAAATGCAAGTCCAATGTACCTAAACTGAAGCAACGGACTCTAGCAATCAAGCGATCAAGCATATTGAATAAACATCACCATCACCATCACCACCAACAGCAAACACACAACTTAACACGAAAAAAAAAAAAAAAAAAACACCATGGCCCCCACCTACACCATGTCCGCCCACCTCAGCAAACAACTCTCCGCCTCCTGGCGCAACTCCCATCCCCCCTCTCACACATGCAGTGCCCGCATACCCGCCACGACTGCAACAGCCCCGCCTGTGAATACTGATGAAGCATCATCCAGTCGAGGCGGCTCCGTCGGCCCCGGAAAGAGTGTTCCGTTGAGGGGCGCAAGGGACGTGAGGCGGCTGTGATGTGATGTGCGGGGGGACCTCAGATGCAGACCTCAGGAGTCAGACATGAGTGCCGCCCGATGTTGCTTGAGGGTGAGTTTCTGTTGCGTTCTTTCCAGACTTCCAGTTGCCTTGGCTCATCGCTCTTGTTGCACGCCTGTCAAATCGGGTCATTTCACTAATAAAGACAAAAGTACACACTGAGAGAAGGGAGGCTCTCGAAAGACATATATAACATGGGTTGGTCGCATTCTGATCTCACCAGTCAGTCTGCATTGCATGCCAGACATTACGGTCACGGCGTCGTGCTTCAGCTCCACGTCCCGTGTCACGTTAATTTTACTCGTTGAATGGTGAAAGTGATGTTGAATGCTTCTCGCTGGCTAAATGCTCTTTTAAGGCTACATGGCTGATGCAGCGAATGTGTCCATGGTGGGCACCGTCGATGCTTTCCGCTTTGGCTCTTCGTGGTCCTGCTCCTCTCCGCTGTCGCTGGGTGACTGCTCCATGCCGAGATTGCCCTGGATGCGGCGCTTGGCGTCCTGCTTGTCGGCTTCGGTGATTTTGTCTTCGCTCTTGCGCATGTCGGGGGTCCATTGGCCGATGTCGGGAGAGTGACCGATGGACATGCCGACTCGGATCTGGGTATAATTAGCTTCAGGACGGGAGTAGAAACGGGCAGGAAGGAGGAGGGGGGGGGATAAGTATCAAGACGCGAAATGGGGAACAAGAGGGCAATTTATAGCAGGGGTTTAAGAGGAGGGGGATAAGAAGAAGAAACCAGAGGGAGGAAATAAAGGACGGGGGATAGAGGACGGGGAATAAGAAAGCGGAATAAGGCGAATCAAGGAGAAACAAGAGAATCGGGAACAGAAGAAACCAAAAGAAGCAGAGAAATGGCAAAACAAAAAAAAGGCAGAAAGGCAAATGGATATTGGGAAAAGGGCGACGGCAATAACGCACCAAAGTCTCCAGCGCACCCCCTGAATTATCCACCAAATCATCATCAAATACCATCTTCCCCGGCTCAAACAACAACAGCACGGTACTCCCCCCAAACTTAAAATACCCCAACTCCTCCGCCCTCCTCACACTCTCCCCCTCCTCCCTCGTAATCACCGTACTGCCCACCATCATAGCCCCCACGCAAATGACCATGACCCTTCCATGCACCACACTATCAATCGGCACCACCACACGCACATTCTCCCCATACACATCCAGCGTCGAGCGAATCGCCATCGGATTCACCGTGTAGTACTCACCCGCAATCGTCTTGGGCTTCCCCATGACCCCATCCACGGGAATATGAAACCGGTGGTAATCCTGGGGTGCTAGACGAAAGATGCCCAGCGCGCCATTCTCATACCGGGCTGCATCTTCGGGGTACGCATCACCCAGGAGACGCTCGATGCTGAACTCCCGACCCTTGACCCAGACTTGTCGCGCGGGTGCCATGTGGTTGAAGACAACGGTGCGGCAGTCGGCAGGGGAGACGATGATGCCGGGCTGGTCGGGGCCGGAACAGGGTCTGGCGTCGGGCTTGAGGGCGCGGTAAAAGAACTCGTTGAAGTTCTTGAATTGTTCGATGGGGAGGAGGACTTCCGACATGTCTAAGCCGTGGAACTCGATGAATTTTTCGATTTCATCTTTGGACGCTGGGTCGTCGAATTTTTTGCCTTGTTTGATGCTCAAGTTCTTGAGGAGTTTTCGGACTGCGTAAACGTTAGTACAAAGGTGTGTTGAAAATGGGCTTTATGCAGAGTAAGGAAACATGGAGGGGAGGAAGCTCGGATATGCGTGATGGATGACTGGGGGAGAGAGGGAGAACCAGGTAATGAATGGATGAACATACTTCGCTTATTCTCCATATCTCGCGACTTGAGACCCTTGTATAGCAGTCTAATACCCAGTCGTACGTAAACACTCATCTTCTCCTCGTTAATCTGCCCCGTCAGCCGGTCCTGCACAAGGATATTGGCCGAGTTGGCACCAAGCTTGTAGCCTCCGTACGATATCTTGGTAATAACCTTGGAGTACCACTTGCGCTGTGCCTGACTGGCGGTCACGAACCCGCCCATCAACACCGTGTTGACCTGCCTCCAATCTGAGCTCGCACACGTCGCAATATGCGTGATGATGTCGCTGTCGCTGCGTTTGTTGAGCCGCGGCTGGTGACAAATAGGACACTCGCGAATCTCTACCACGTGCTCCTCTTCCTTGTCCCCGCCGTCCTCAATCTCGTCGCTCTCTTCCTCACCCGAGCCCGGGAGGGAGTCAGCCCCTGTGACGGGTGTGCCAGGCTCGACGACAACCGCTGGGGTTGAGATGCCGGATGCAGTGGCTGAGCTGGCATCGCACGAGACGGCTGGCTTGCTGAGAAGGCTGAGATTTTTCAATTCGGGCATGATGCTCTTGAATTTTTCGGAAACGGTTTGCCTAGGCTTGCTCTTAGCGTCGAGCTGGTCCTCTAGGCAGACGACAGCTTCGTCCATGGTCAGATCCCACGAATCCTCATTGTCCGCTGCCTTATGGGGGAAGCGGTGGAAGAAACTATCAATGGTGGATTCTCGGAGTGTAGATCCCAGCGTGTCCAGCATCGTCGTCAGTTCGACGCGGCTGATCTGACCGCTCTCATCTGTATCGTACTGGCGGAGCATAGCCCGCCAGAATTGTTGTCGCAGCGCCGGGTAAGGTAGATATTTGGCCCGCAGGAAAATCTTGGGGGTATGTTTGCTTTCCCACTTGTCCAGGTTCTTCATCTTGAGGGCAACAACGTACTCTTGGAAACCAGCATCGTCTCTCTCCGCAGTGGCGTCCGAGCCATCAGCGGCCGGACTTGTCTGCGCTTCGGCAAGGTTGAGTAGCGCGTTTACCGTCGGCGTCTGGCTCGATGGTTCGACGTTGGCCGTGTTGGTAGAGGAAGCACTTTTGGAGACTTGAGGACGAATCAGCTTGCTCAGGCTGTGTGTCGAAGAGGACCGTGATATGCTCAGCTTCTTGAACCGGGAGCGCGCTGATGCTGTCGCGGCTGCAGATGGGGCTCCATGCACCGGAGGATCCCTCAGTCCGTACAAGCCCGTGTCTGGATCGGCCTGCGGTGCCTTTTCAATCAGGTCCTTTACGGGTAGACTGCAAGACGCGATAAAGTCATTTCCTGAGTATTTGTCGTGATCAATGACGGTAAACGCAAAAGAATACTGCTGTTCGTGTCCCTGCACGTGAAAGAGCATTTTTTCATTGTACACCGGATTCAAATTGTGTTTGACCCGCCGAGTCCGATACGTCTTTTTCCCGAGCGAAGCGACAACAAAGGGATCCATGTCGAAGCTGGTTCTCGTCAGGTTCGATTCAGGAGGCAGATCGGTGATGCGGACAATTTCGAGGAAGATGATGCCTACGACATCAGAGTACCCGTTGTTGAAAGCATAGGGGTTCTCTCTTCTCCTCTTCTTCAGGCCTCTGATTCTGAGCCTCCGGCGTCGCTTTTCCGCCGCCTCGGGCTTGGAAGGATCTTCGCTCTCCTCCTCATCGAATTCACTCAGCTCATCGTCATCCTCTTCGTAACCATGCTCTTCTTGCTGTGATGGCCCAGATGATGCCGCTTGGCTCGCAGACGACGCCAACAGAGAGGTAGTCGTGGGAGTGGTGCCGGGGATGGTGCCAATGAGGGTCCAGAACTTGTCGAGAACATCTCGGGCTGGAGCTCCGATATTGGTAGTATCAAAGAGGGTAAACTGTAACAGCACCTCTCCCGAAACAACTCCATTCTTTTTCCCACGTCGCTTGCTCTTCAAGGGAAACCAGCATGGCTCGACCTCGGTTCGATCGCCTTGAAAGATCTCTTCCAGAGCTAGATCAAACTCGCCCATGTAGTCCTTTCCAAACCGATCCTTGTCCCAGCAAATGACGTCCAAAAGGAGATTTTGTACGGAATTGATTGGCACTTGTTCGATTACGTTCCATTCGGGGTTCAGGGTCTTGGGGACGGAATGGGTCACGATTCGCGTATCGCCGCATGTTATCACAAGATACTATGAGCTTGCATCAGTCTCTCCACGTGGCAATCTGGGAGGATTCGAATGGCATTAGGAGATTTTCAACGTACAGGGTCAGAGGTGCCTGATCGATCTTTGGCAGCCAAGTTGCGAGCCTAGAACTCAAGTCAGCTCGCAATATTTGAGTTTCAACCCCGAATAGACTGGTGGAAGAAGGACGCGAAAGCCGTACCTTCAGGACCACGAGCTTGAGGGTCAAACCGCTGCTCGCCTCAGCTCCATGCGCCGCATGGTCGGCTTTGGATGAACGGGTCGAAGCTGCACTTTGGCCGTTGGTGGAATTCATACTGGAGGACGATAGAAGGCGAGTTGGCTTGATCCTCATGACGCCAGGTGGTGAAAATGACAGTTCGGTCCGGCCAAACGCTCACCACGACGGCTTGATGAGAACGACTTGGTGAGGCGGGTTCTGGGGCTCGGCTCTGGGGTTGTGACGCCACTTATTGCATCTGCACTGTACGAGTGCGCACTGTCAATCTCGTCATCTTACATTGCAGCGTGCTGCGTTGCTAGGTTCCTTCGGCACACAATGAGGAGGCAGGGCAGCCTATCAAGGATGCAAGCGAGATACAGCTGCGTCATACCGTGGCGAAGCCGCGAAGTGAAAAGTGAGAAAGGGATGCGAATCTGTGCAGGGGCTGTAATCGTATGCTGCCTTGAGTCCTTGACATCGAGAGAAGGCTCGCGTTACGAAATGGTGCTAGGTACGTACCTATATACTCCGTACCCCGTAGATGCTGTCGGATGCTGAATTGGTATGTATTGAATTGGGTGCTGAACGATGGTGCCGACGCCAGACACTGAATGTACTAGGGTCTAGGGATGACAGACTTGATCATAAGACGGTGTTTACTATCTATCATCACGAAGCAGTACGACGATAGATGTATCTCGTTACAGAAAAGCGCTGGTGTTGTGTACTTGCAGACAGGCAACCGTCGAGCATTGCAGTTGCAACTGACAGCAAGTTCAATGTGCATGTAATCATTATTTACCCATATGTGCAGAGAGTTACCTACCTTAGATACAAATCATACAATACATACCTACCTCGGGATTCGGCCGAGGCGTTGAGGCACAGCGTCAGCAATGCGTTCCGTTCCGGTCTTCAACAGAGAACCCGTCAACGGTCAGACAGTTGCTCGTCCCGTCCTGCACAGTGCACACGGCCGTCCGATGCCGTCGACGCTACCAGGTAACTAGTCCCGGACCCGTTCGTGCAATTGGAGCTCAGAAGAGCCTAGGTACATACCTAGGTACCTAGGTAGTCGAGCTGCTCAGGTTAGCGAGCTCAACTTAACGGGGTGCTCCGCAGTGAGGACCAACTAAGTAGGACCTCGGCCAAGCTAGCTCTGACTGATCACCGCCGCCGAGCACGAGAAGCCCCCTTTTTATTGCAACACGGAGCAACACGTTACACTGCCCAGTGGCACGCTGTAGCCTGTCGCGATTGATGAAACTCTCTTATCCCGACCGGAACAACGGCCATGTACGTTATACGGTAGGTATAACGCATACGCGAAACACCGGATTCACTTATATTGCGAAGCCGACTGTTGTACGTACATACCTACATTGTAGGTACTGTAGACAGCCGTGTCCTGCCGCCGCGTCAAGGGACAAAGGTACCTACCTAGTACAGTACATATAGGTACATACATAGGTACATAGGTACATAGGTACATATCGCAGAGTGTCAAAGAGCTTAGGCCAAGCTGCTTGCAAGGATGGCACTGATGGCGTTAAGCATGGCGTTTTCGTAAATTGCTGTCCAGAGTTCCTGCTTTTTAGCATGACTTTGGAGTTTGGTCATTGAAATATGGGAAGCAGGATTCCGAAAGCTTGATGATTGATCATCCCGTCTAGGAAATGATGAATGAGCACGTGACGCAAGTTGCGGCTAGGTACCTATGTACAGTACCTGATGCATGGAGTAACACCGACCCGTACGGAGTACATATGTACTATGTACATATCTACAATGCTACCTACATACATACCTAATGTATCTTTCACCCAGAAAAAAGTTCGTGTTGGAGCTTGCGATTGACGCGACGCGTTGTTTCGTCTCCACACAAAATCGAGACGACCATCACGTGACCGTGCGCATCACGATTCACGATTAACGAAACACTGGATCCCCGTTGCCTTACTTTGCGTGCAACGTTGTGACGCAATCGAGTGGCCAATGGCCATGTCTCTGTGCCTTTGATGACGATCAAACGGCTGTGCGGCATGTGAGTAAACAAGCCAATTATCCCAACGCGCGGGGCATTTCGTGTAAAGAACTAAAGATGCATCAACAACGTCTGGGTCTCTCCTCTTCTGGCCTCGCCAGATCCATTTTAGTGAGTTCCATGAACGATCAAAAACTTAGCACAAATGCATATTGCCTAGTGAATGAAAAAAAAAGGGGTCAAAAGGAGATGAGAACGGTGCCCGGACGGACCACGGAGTGGCACTTCTGAAGCTCATTAGAACAGCAGCGAATTGATATTTGCAACAGGTACGGAGTGTGTACAAGTTGAAGCCGCATTACCCGCATCTCCTCTCTTTCATCCCTTTCCCCAGACTTCCTCACGGCAGCCTGCAGGTGCCAGGAAGTTGCGCTCTGCTTTGCTATGTACATATGTGTGTACATAGGTAGGTACATACGGAGTACATGTTGCATGCATATCAATTCGCTGTGTATCGGGCGTATTTCCTGCTTTTTATTTGCGGACGCCGCCTGCTTTTCGTTCCGTCTTATTATTAGTGCGAGCTAGCATTGACTTCCATTGACTCGCGACTCAAGGGTCTCCAAGCTACGACTCCTCTGATCTTATCTCCTTATCACTTTCCCGCTACCCCAAAACCTGGCCATTTCTACCCACCCCTCATTATCCTATCGACCTCGTACCTTGTCTTCCTGCGATTCGAGACAAACCTTATTCTTCAAACGCATCTCGTATCCTGCATCTGAGGCGCCAACATCCTCTTATTCTTCTCATCTCGAATGTCGCCCCTGTAGTCACGCGAACAAGTGTCTCGATCGAACGGCTCCATCCAGCTAGTCATTATGCCGTCACCGTCAACTTCACCCCATAGCAGCAAGCGCAAAAGGGCCACCGCTGGCAACGACAGACTCTCGAATGACATCGCTGGCAATGCAGTGCAGCCATCGTCCCGAGATGCTTCTGGTGAAGAGGGTGATTCCACGGCGCCCGCATCCGACCGACAACATCTCCTTCACCACACCGGCAATGGCCCGAATCCTAAGAGACTGCGAAGCAACTCGGGCCGCTCTGCCGAGGCCCCTGAAGAGAACGCTGCCGACCCCGGTGAACCGAGCGATACCACAGAAGCCAGCGACGACATTGAGGCGCGGGTTGGTCGTAGCGGACGACAGTCCCCTGGCAATGGCGACAGTGATACTATGGCGCCGCCGCCTATCGGAGAGATCGTTCATCCTGCTGGTGGCTTCAAGACGAATCCTCCGCCTGTCGGCCGGCCTGTACGGGTGTACGCCGACGGCGTGTTTGACCTTTTCCATCTCGGGTGAGTCCTCAGGCCTGGCAAGCTCGAGCTGCAACTCTTGCTCGAATCGGACACTTGGCGAGCTGATAGTGTTTCTCCCATCTAACACCCTCCTTCACAGACATATGCGACAGCTCGAGCAAGCAAAGAAGACGTTTCCCAACACGATCCTCGTCGTGGGCGTCACTGGCGATGAGGAAACCCACATGCGCAAGGGACTGACTGTCATGTCCGCCAAGGAGCGCGCCGAGTCGGTCCGGCACTGCAAGTGGGTCGACGAGGTCATTGAGGACTGTCCATGGATTGTCACGGCGGAGTTCCTTCAGGCCAATCAGCTAGACTACGTTGCTCACGACGATCTTCCATACGGTGCTGACGAGGGCGATGACATCTATCAACCAATCAAGGCGGCTGGCATGTTCCTCGTAACCCAGCGAACCGAAGGCGTCAGCACAACCGGCATTATCACGAGGTATGCTTTCTGCATGTCTTCCCCTTATTCATGTCCCAATCCATGATGATTGAGTCTAACGCACCGCATTGCAGAATCGTTCGCGACTATGAAAAGTACATCACCCGCCAATTCAGACGAGGCACATCCCGACAAGAACTCAACGTGAGCTGGCTCAAGAAGAACGAGTTGGATCTCAAGCGCCACGTGCAAGACCTTCGTGATAACATCATTACCAACTGGACCAGTACCGGTCAGGAGCTTAGCCGCGAGCTGAAGCAGTTCTGGCCCGCGAGTAGGCCGCAAAGCCCAGCCCGCTTCCTTTCGGATGGTCTCCGATCTCCCACGACTCCAGGAGCCAATCATGGCAACTCCAAGGACTTTGTTACGGGCTACACACTTGGTCTCGTGGGCGGTGTGCGCTCCTGGGTGAGTACAGCGTTCTTTTGTTTTTAGCATGGTATCCGCCGAAGAAGGATCAGTTTGCTAAATAAGGCCATATAGATGACCAAGAGCAGACGAAGCGGCGCCAATCGCCAGGTCTCTGACGACGATTCTGAAGAGTCTGACGAACAAGCCAAGTCCCCGGTACCAAAAGCAGGTCACTCCTTGTCTGCCAACTCGCGATCGTAGAGGACTTTCTTTCGAAATTAGTCTCTCTTTCGAGAACCTCACGCCCCAACCCGCCACAGGGCCTGTATTATTAAACTTTGAAACGAAATGCTCCCTCCCTCTAATCACCTCCCTTTTGAGATGCAAATGCATCCAACTCTTCTTATCACATCTTCTTTCTCAGATCGTTTCTCTCTGGTCTAGCACGATGACCAAACCAAAGCTTCTTTAGCAAACCCAGTTTGGAACCCCCCGCCTTTTTTTTTTTTTTTTTTGTTTGTGTGTGTGTGTGTCTCGTTTCTATGATGATGGAGGAATCGACTAGGGTGTATTGGAAAGGGATGGCATTAAATCCTCTGTAGTGATGGGAGGGGTCAGGGTACAAAACCGGCAACGACGGACGGCGCTTTCTTGTATGCATGGAATTGACTTTTCTTCACAGTTTGAATTCTCTCTTGACCTTTTTTTTTTCTTTTCGTTGCAAGGTTGGTGATACGTTGGTGGGATGGTCCTGTGGTTAGGTGGTTCAGTCTGTCACTGGAGCTTATACTACATACCTGCTAGTTTTAATAGTCGTTTACGTCAGTGGTCTTCGCTGAAGGGATTTGTGCCAACCTATGCTCGGAATGGTAGACTGGCGTGGTGTGTGTCGTGATGGTGTTGACGTCTTGATGTTCTGTGAGCACTGTCGTAATCGTAAGGCGAGATGCATTTAATCTTGTTCTGTGGTCTGAAGTGCATCCGATCTACCGCGATGCATGAAGGTTTCCCATTTGCTTGGATTTGTGATTTGTCTTCGGAGCTCAGCCATCCTGGCTTCTCTTCGTTTGGATCTTCAATGTTTTTGTCTTCAAAGTCAATTCAATCGCTTCTTCCGTTAAGAAACTCTCAATTGTCGTGCCCTTTTACCGAGTATTCAGGCAAGCTCAGCCGTGTAGTCAGCGAACACGCACGATCCGGCGTGGGACATGCCAAATCCTGTGACCTGTCCAGCTCTCTTCTGGATTCTCTGTCTGGAGTCTCTACGGTCATTTGCATACCGCTGGACGTCACTCTCAGAGATGAAATCATGCCATGTTTACACTGCGGTCGTACATCGCATCAATCCTATCCGTTTGGATCGACATCGAGCTGTTATAGCATAGCTACCCTGTAGACAAATGGAGGTGAGCCCGGCAGCTATCAAAGAGGAAGAAGAGATTGCTCTGGCGAGTTGTTTTGTAGTATGTAGCAACAATGTTGCCACGCAAATTCTGTGTAAGACTGTTCCTCTTCTCGCCTGCATCTATCGGCACTATAATAAGAAGAGTTTGGGAATGTTAGACCAACTTAGTGTCTCGTGTCACTGCGGTCTTTGAAAGTATATCTGGGTGACAGTTTGTTTGTCTTGGCAGGATTCTGCCCCCAAACCTTAGACGACCGCCTACCCATCAGTGCTCGGACGATCTGGTCTGTCTCCTCAACCGCTGCAAAGCAAGCCTCTATGGCACGTGTCGTGCTCGATGGGCGCATTCACGGGAGCAATCTAGAATGCAGGTACGATGGGGGCTACCTTGATGCTTCCCTTGTCTTGCCATTCTGGAATCTGAGGCTCAAAGCTTCAGCCTTCCAGATTGTTCAATTCGGTAAACGGGGCCATGACCTCAATTTTGTCAGAACTGCATCCCTAGATAGTAAGTCGTGTGTCGCTTCCTCCGACCAGTGTATTCATCATTCGAGTAACGAGGAATATTTATGAATTCTGCGTCAAGTCGTCCCACTTCCGGCCCAGTCAACCATCAACTCCCAATGCGAGCGAGAACCCTTCTAGGTACATATGCCGCCAGTCTCGCACGGATTTGCCTTGTCGCAGAAATTCAAGATGTGATACCACGTCCGATGTGTCTGCCATCAGTCTGCAAGCAGCAATCTTTCTTCTCAAGTACAAATAATCGGTTCGTTTTGCTCACTCGGGGCAGCCCGCACCCTTTTGAGTGTTAGAGTTGCAGTGGCGGCGGATGGTGTCACAATGAACGGTCCTGTGTGGGCTGATTGAGAGTCTGGATGACAATACCCAGAGCAGTGCGACGGTGACACAAAAGGAGGGGCTCATACGGAGTATAGGTATGTCGTCGTCTCGTGTGCGGTAAGCAAAACGGACGAACGGTCCTGGAAGGCGGACAGGTCGCTGCAGCCGTGACCATGCGACACGAACCATGAGACCTCCCTGACTACATATCTAGATACATACGGAGTAGTAGATAGTAGATACCGTAACTTTCAGGTTTCAGCTCTCTCATTCGTCATGTGGTGAGCTGAAAATGGCTCATCTTGTTGCCCCTGCATCTGCGAAATGCGGGAGTGAGATATTGGATCTCGGAAACTTCGCGTGGCAGTTCCCAGTTCCCAGTTCCCAGTTCCCAGTTCCCGCCTTTCAGCCGTACGGCCAAACGATCTCTTCAAACAAGGGCATACCATGTGCAAGTGCGAAGAGGCACGTACGTTTCGTACATTCGTCGTGATCAGGTGAGCAAATATTCAGCGTCCGAATGATACATGAGGACGTTGGACTAATGTTGAAATATGTACGGAGTACATACGGAATAGTACTCACACGAATATGAAAGTAACACGTCATGAAATTCGTCGATCCTGAAAAAAAAACCCCCCCCATATATGTCCCATATGTAGGGTTGTTACTTTCACGATTTTTTGAAATTCGGGTGAAAGTGAAGGGGTGAAAGAACCCACTTTCACAGACCTTCACATGTGAGAGTATGCGGGGCAAGGGGGTCTCTGTGTGAAGGATGTGAAAGAGGGTACTTTCACACCTTCACATTCACATCGTGAAAGTGAAAATACAATCCTACCCATATGTACGGACCACGGTACCGTGAGAAATCGTGATGGGGTTATCACCAAGAATGGACCAATGCCGTGGCCCGTAACAAATCAAGTGATTAGGTAGGTAGGTAGGTAGGTATGTGCGGGACGGATGAGCCTTGGCATCGCGGACCAATCGGCGGCCGTGTTGCCGAGCTTCAACGTCATGGCAGACTTGCTGACCGCCAGCAATGAGCATCATCAACCGACAACCACACCAAAACCAAACGCAGCATAATGACAGTTGAGTACGGACAGCTTCGACGCCATCAATGCTGTCAGAGGCAGCTTCAGCTTCAGTCCAGGCAACTCAACCAACCTGCAAGGCCAGGCCATCCCAAGCCATTTCAAGCCACCAGTCAGTCACCTTCTCCTTGAGAGTACGACGAGCAGCGAGCAGCAGAGAGACGTACTCGCTCGCCCCAACTGTGCACCTTTCGGAACGATAGGTTTGGACCTCTGAGGGAACCTTTCGGGTGAATGGTCAACAAGTGTCAAGACGTGCAGACGAATCGCAGCACCGACCACGGTCATCTGGACCTTTGCCAGTTGAGACTCGTTGGTCCGATTGGTGCTTGACACTTCTCATTTATGAGCAACTCGGTCAGTCTCATATAACGTGTATCTGATGAATTTGATATATCTGTAACATTTGGTACGAATTTTCCGTCTTGGAGTTGCATGACCAAGCCTGCGGCTTGCGCATCGAGGTGCTCTTACGTACAGAACGGGAAAGGACAACTACCTACAAAGGCAGCGCTCAACCTGATTACAACATCATCTTATTAATGGCACTTTGAACCAACGATCCGAATCAACTCGTTCTGTACGCAGCTACATACATACATAGAACCTCAAGCATCGGTGAACAGTGAACACTCGATGCGTGCTCTAGCCGGCCCCTGCTTGGGTTGGCCATTGTTGTGCATATAATCATGCAGACGGCAAGGAGTCAAGGACCATGACACCAAGATTAGGAAATCTGAGACACGCTGCAGGATGCAAAGATGACTCTCACGTTTCTCGTCCTGCCAGCACTGAGCAGGTCTCTGGCGCAGCGCATATTCATAATAACAGAGATGAGTCTGATACGCAGAACGAACGCGCTGAATGAAGTCAAATAAAGCAAACGCGGTCAGCCGCTCCGAGTATGCCGTGCGCCGCTCTGGAAGCTCTTCGTTACTACCCAAGGAACTCTCCGTCCAAGGTCGTATTGAACCTGCCTTGCTGCTACCTACTGTCGGCATCATCAGCTTATTAGCTACCTACGCCGTACACAACGGGCATCCCGAGTCCACACGCTGTCTGCTGGTTGGCTGCGCATTGCCGCCACCGTCGCATCGGAATGAATACAACGACCGAGTCCGCACCTTTCAGCCCGTTAGTTTCTCTCTCCCAGTTTGCTTTGCTCTTTCATATCACGGCAACCCTCGAAGCCGCTCAAAGCCACCGACGACATTACGCGTTCAGCACCGTCCTCCGCTCCACTGAGCCACAGCACGTGGACACACCTCGACCGGATTCATATCCGCCCCGGCCGCTCGAAGACCGCCGAGAGTGCGAGGCGGGTCATGCCGAAGTAACGCGCAGGATATTGGAACAGGAGGGAGACATGCTCTATCATCTATGTAATTGTACGTATGTAGTTGTATCTGATCGCCGCTGCATACTCGGCGCTCGCTCACGAGTCACAACACTTGAACACTACCTACTCTCAAGGGCAAGTGAACGGAGTAATCTCCTTCCTCTGGACGTGGAATGACGCAACGCAATGCGAGATATTCCATCATCTCTTGCCAGCCAGCACACCATTCATTTTCCACGCCCTGTTTTGATGTGTATAGGTTCATAGGATGCATATGCGTTCGAAGAGGCAGTTCCACCGGCATGGCTCACCTTTCATCGAAGCTGCTCACACCACACATCTTACCATGTCAGCTTCGACCAGGATTACGCAAGCAAATGAACGCGCCGTGGTCCGCTTTGCCTTTCATCGCTCTAACTACACCTCATTCGTCACAGACCACGAGTACGGGCAATTTTGCGGGCCAGACTTCAGCTTTGCTTTGGCCGGGTCGATGGTCGCGAGATACCTGAATCGGATCTTTGGGTCCGTCAATCCCATCTGTCTTCGCAGCCATTGCCCAGGGTCTGGCTCTAAACCCTTCTTCCTCTCCTTCTTCTTCGCTTTAGCCCTCGATATGCTTGCCTCGCGACTGAACTTCGCTTACAACATATGCTCGTAATATTCAATATCTCATTGACACGACACCCAAGGGCCAAAGGTCATCATTCGCAGCCTCCAGTCCAGGCGGCTGATTGGGAAGTAAGGGATTGGGTAACCCACTTCCAGTCATAGAATCTACAAGCACACATTCTGCTTACTCTCAGGGCTTACGTTTAGCACCTGCGCGAGCCGTGTGAGTAAGTGTGTGAGTAAGTCAAAGTGTGTGTGTGTGTGTGTGTGTGTGTGTGCTTCGTGGTTGAGGAGATTAGAATCCTCGTGGATGTTGCGGATTGGGAACACCCTCCTTGATTATATTTCCCCTTAGAAACCAGATCCAATTTCGCCACCTAGCCATGGCCAGTCTTCGGAATATCATGAACGTCGAGGTTGATGACGAACATGAGGATTTCCGATTTCGTAAAACCTCTGCATCAGGTCCAGTGCCCAACTCTGGCTCATCTATGGTACCTGGCGCTCATCGGCATGGGTTGGAATCGTCTCTAGACACATCGTCTGCTCGAACTCACGGAACAGACCCGTCATCGTCACACTTATCAAGCTCTTCACATTTTCTGCCAATTAATCAGAGTACATCAGCCGTTGCGAACAGCCACCTGCTCACCCCAAGTCCTTCTGACCGTCGTCAAAGCATTGCCAGCATCGACTCAATGGATTCTCATCATGAGCACCGGCACAACCGTCGCCACAATCACAGTCGCGGTCCTGACCCAAATGTTCTACGAAATGAAGAAGAGATCCCCGTCAAGTTGACTCCCATCACTAGGAGAGTCAGTCGAGCAAAGAAGGGGGTGCCAGTCCACACCTGCGATATGTGCCGACCACCAAAGGTAAACGTGCTGGCTTTATTTTTGTCATTTGTATCGAGTTTTATCACTCTAACAGGGCCTTTTTTTTTTTCTTCCAGACTTTCACTCGAGCCGAACATTTGAGGTTTGCATAACGTCGCCATGACGAATGAACATGGCTCTCAATCGCTGACACGGGCTGACTAGGCGACACCAGCTGAGCCATCGGCCTCCAGATCTATCTTGCCCGGTGCCTGGGTGTGACAAAGCGTTCCATCGACATGACCTTCTCGCGCGGCACCAGCAAAAACAGTACGTGTATATTGTCCCAAGGCACAGTTTTGTGGCTCAAAGGCCCTCCGCGCGCGCGCTGAGACTGACGAAATCTTGATCATATAGTGGTCTCGACGCTCGTGTGCAAAATCAAATGCCCAATGGCGCTGCCCAAGCTAGCAGTCTATACAGATCAGGAGAGAGAAGACAGTCTAGTGTTTCCAGAAGTTCACCGCCAAGATTATCAACTCCCTTTCAGCAGTTGTACGGCAGTGCATCGCAAACATCCACATCGTCCAGCATTCCCATGGGTTCCGGTCACTGGGCCACACATAGAAGCATGCCCGTACATCTGCACCAAGGCCATACTGACGACACCTTGGAAGGGATGAGGAACGAATACATGTTGGATTCTGTATCCAATTTACACCCCCCGGCGGCGAGCATCGCTTCCAATTTCACTCAGCCTCGATCGATGCCAGCTGTCGTCCCAGCATTCGACTTTGTGCATGATATTGGCGCCTCTTTAGCTGCCGCGCCCACTCTTTCCTGGCCTGCTGCTTCCTCTCTCTCGACAGCGACCCCTCAGACTACGTTTTCGTTGCCGAATACAATTGACACAACTTCCAGACGACCAGATCTGTCTATACCTCCTGCTGGCTGGCTCTCATCTGGGGATGCAGCATCGCGAGGCGTTTCCAGCTCGATCATAGCAACCTCAGGTGGCTTCTCTGGTCCGTACACATATGGCACTTCTCTATCACCGCCGTCCCATCTTCCCATGTACAGCGAAGAGCCATGCGTGGGATTTACGGGATATGGCGCAAGTCCAACGCTATACGACACGTACATCCCGACGCCAGAGCTTCGTGCCTCGCCTCTTGACTACGTTTCGAACCAATCGTCTGACACGATGGTCATAGCACCAGCACCAGCACCAGCACCAGCGCCTTTACCCGTCGATCGTGTCGCTCCGAATAAGGCAGACACAAGTTCAGGATATGATGTACTGTCGCGAGATATCTGGTCGGCGCCGCTAAATCGAGAAGCCGAGAGTGCTCTTCCTACGTACGTGGATATCTATTGGGACAAGATGCATCCCCTGTACCCCATCATACACCGGGCCACGATTGAAGATGGCATCAACGAATCGCCAGAACAGCTGCATGCTCTGCGTTGTGCCATGGGGGCCGTTGCGACGCAAAATCTCACCCACCGAGATCATCGTATTAATGGAAGCCAACTGCATGCGTTTGCATTGCAGAGCACAAAGCCTGTAGGGTGCATCCATCTTCTTGCGTAGCTCCCTGCTGTATCACACAGTACACGACCGTACGGACGAGGACTAATCTGTATGTGACAGTTTACATTATCAGCGCGGTGGTCTCTCCCAACAATGCAATGCATCTTGCTGTGCGAATATTACGCAAGGTTTCGAGGACGGCACAAGGAAGACTACAAGCCCTCATCCCAGTTCCAAACCGTGTATCAGATGATAGGACAGATGGTATGTCGGGTGTCTTGTAGTGCTAAATCAGCTCAAAGTCCTGTTATTATTAGTTGACACTGTTGTCTAGGTCTCTGATCACTGCTTTGCGTCGAGACCGAACTGCAAGGGCACCAAACAGCAGCGCTGGAAGACCTGGATATACGTCGAGTCCTGCCGACGACTCCTCTCTGCGTGTTTCCTGCTCAGTGTTCATGGCATGTTCTACCACGAGCAACCGTACTCGGATGCCTTCTCGCCGGACAACATGATGACATCCGAGTTCTATATCCCCCTGTCAGGTAGCACGACAAGCCTCTGGGACGCCTCAAGTGCCGAGACTTGGGCGAGCATCGACATGTCTACTATCAAGCTCAAGACAGTCGGAGACGTCATGCACGATGCGAGGTCATCCCACATGGACAATCCGCCCTTTGACGTCTCCCTCATCATTGCCGCACACGCCCTCCGCCTACCACGGAGACAGCACCGCCGAGATGTACAGACAGTGCACGACATTTCGAGCTTCCGATGCAACGACTTGCTCATGTTTAGATACTTTGGCAATCGGCCCGGCGCAACGACCTACCTTGCATTGTACTACACCCCACTGCACATCCTCCTAGCCGTCTCAGGAGAAAGCTGGGCATTCCGATGCAAACTTCCCGATATTCACACCTTTTCCGAGCACAAGAGAAAACTAAGCCAGTGGCGAGATTCCGGAACATGCGCCATCGCGACCGTATTCGCCGCCCGCGCCATCCGAGACTTTCTGGGGCTCTCTCCGGACAATGCACCGCCGATGAACAACAAGACGCCCAAGGTCAAAGGCAAGGATATATCCGACTACTGGGGGCTGTACATTTGCACTCTCATCTGCTGGGCTTTTGGACACAGAGCGATTCGGCCATGTACCGAAGAGGAGCTGCCGACGCGGACGCAAGCCGTGCACTGGATACAGGCCGTCGCTGAGATGGAGCCGTATCAGCTGCAGGGATCGGTGGGACGGGAGCATTCGCAAGCTATTGTTGGGTTGGTGAGGGGAGTTTTGGAGAAGGACTGTCTGGTTGGAAGGAATGTGTTGTTGGCGGACTCGGTGAGTGTGTTGCGTAGGATAGAGGATCGGAGTCGGTTTTGGTTTCAGCCAAGAGGGGAGGGGGGTTTGGGGAAGAGGAAATGGGGAGGTGGTTGAATTGAGTGACCGAGAGGTGCGATTGATGAGAGAGAGAGAGGGAGAGGGAGAGAGTGAGAGAGAGAGAGAGAGAGAGAGAGAGAGAGAGAGAGAGGAGGGGTTGTAGAGCGTGTGAGATGAGGAAACTTTTCTTTTCGGTTCTGGCTGTTTCCGTCGTCATTTTGCTATATATGTACTTCGTTGCTTTGCTGTCCTGTCTAGCCACCTGGGTTTTCCACGAGTTGCGTGGTCTCGCTGTCTTCTTTTGGTTGTATGTATATTCTTTCTTGCTCGACCTCTTTTTCGTCTTCTGGTGGCCAACAGGTCTCACTCACTGGCTACCTAGCTAGCTACCTATGTACTCCGTAGAACGCATGCAGTTTCAGCTACGTACCCACGTCCAAACGTATAATATAAATAGAGTTTCTCACCGACAACGACGTGAATGAATGGATACCTTTGGGTACAAGAGAAAATAGGCACACACTAAATGTCTCTTGTGTAATGCAGCAAGATGAAATAAATGGGTGCGCCCATGTAAGAACAGAACAGAACAGAACAGAACAGAACAGAACAGATGAAGGGGGATTAAATCGAAAGTAGGCGTTGCGTGCTGTCGTCGAGATGCCAGATTTGTTGTTTGTAGCACTGTTTTGACCGGTAATGGCATATCAATGATGGATTGTAATACGCCTTCGCAGTCCTTTTGTAACGTCAGATTTCTGTGACATTGTCTGTAGTCAGGTTGTCTGTTGCCAGATTATATATTGTCCAATCGTAAGGTTATCCTGTTAATGTTATTCTGAATATATCCTCTTCCCCGGCAAAACATGACAGTCGCAGACCAGACCGCACACAGCACGACACAGACAACTCAGTCCATACATCACGACTTCACTCCCCCAAGAAACCCCAACCACATCATCCCAGATTCCCAAATCATTCAATTCTGTTCCCCCACCCTAGTCATACACAAAAATATAATTTTCATAACTTAACCCTTGTCGTTCCCTACACCCTATTCACGCATCTTTCAAGATTCTCACAGATCCGAATTCCCAGTATCAACAAGCATATCCCGCCCGCCAAATAAACCTCTCCTGCTAACGGCATTTCCCTTTTATATGTACTCAGACATGCCTCAATGCCTCAATGGCTCCCTCTCCGTATCCCTGCATCCCCTACTCCTAGCGGGAATACGGATGAAATCCTCTGCTGGACCCGCGTCCACCACCCCTATAATTCGCCCCTGGACGGCCCGCGTTTTTAGGCCCCGTGGGAGCATTGGCAGGAGGCGCACGCTGAGGATCAGGTGTGCCCTGACCGCCGCGTCGAAACCCCGAGTCTGGCTGAGGGACGTCATCATACATGCCTTCCCAGGAAGTAGGACCTCCGGCCGCTGATGCTGCTGCTGCTGCTGCTGCTGCTGCTGCGGCACCACCGCTTATTCCGTGGGAACCTGCTCTGCCGCCTCGTCTTCCACCGGTATTGACCGCGGGACCGGCGGGGGGGCCGGCAGGGGGAGATTGGGACTGTTGATGGAATTGGCTGTAGTTCGTTGGATCCGGGATCTGCATCTGAGGGGCCGCTTGTTGCTGTGGTTGCTGCTGCTGCTGCTGCATCATCTGCTGCTGCATCTGTTGCATTTGTTGCATTTGCT
This sequence comes from Claviceps sp. LM84 group G4, assembly GCA_018360345.1. Taxonomy (NCBI): domain Eukaryota; kingdom Fungi; phylum Ascomycota; class Sordariomycetes; order Hypocreales; family Clavicipitaceae; genus Claviceps; species Claviceps sp. LM84 group G4. Next base: position 3,668 of record SRQH01000037.1, on the reverse strand, counting down.
GCATCATCTGCGGGTTCATGTTGCCCATCATGTTCTGCGGGTTGTTGCCTCCTCCTCCTCCTCCTCCTCCGCGGCCCATCATTTGCTGCATCTGCTGCATCTGGAGCATCTGCTGCCACATGGCTGGGTTCGTGTTCATGTTTCTATTCATGGCCATCTGGGATTGCATCATAGCAAAGTACTGCTGCATGCGCTGGAAGTACTGCGCCATGACTTGGGGCGTCATGCCGCCGTTGGAGCCGCTCGCTGCCATCTGCTGGCTCATGGCGCCGGCGCCGCCGTGGACTGACTGGTCGTCCTTTTTGAACTTGTTGCGTTTGGCTGCTTCCTCTTCTTCGCGTAGATTGCCCCGGGGCTGTGCTCTCTTCACTTCGACGGGCTTGCTGTGGATCTCGAGCGGAACATCGATGCAGGCCTCGACGCCGGCCTCGCTCTCGAATGTCACGAATCCGAAGCCTCGTGGCCGGCCTGTATCCTTGTCCATCATGAGCGTGGCATCGACAACGCGGCCGAATTGGGCAAAGTAGTCTCTAAACTCCTGATCCGTCGTCTCCTGGCTAACGCCACCGACAAAGATTTTGCTCGTCTTTTCTTGTTCGTCTCTGGGAATGGCTCTCTTGGGGTCAATCTATGGTCGGAGCAGTGTTAGTCGACCCCTCAAAGTCGGTTGACAGACGTCGTATCGTAGGAATTTGCGGTTGCTTCATGGGCTCTACTCACAATTTTACCGTCCAAAAAGTGCTCCTTGACCATGACGATGTTGACCGTCTTGGCGTCCTTGAAAGTGAGGAAGCCAAAGCCTCGGGATCGGCCTGTGCTACTGTCGCGCATGACGGTGCATTCGGTAACCTCGCCAAATTGCTCGAAATATTCCCTCAAAGAGTCTGTTGATTCTGGTCAGTGACATGTCAATCGCCAGTTTTTTGGGTGGAAAATAAGCCATACCATCTGTGGTCTCCCAGTTCAGTCCGCCGATGAACATTTTCCTAAAAACACAAAGATCAGCGTCCTTGTCCGAAATTTTACATGTGTACATCTCATGAGCAAATTGGCAGGGGATGTGAGCGAAAGCCGAGCAGTAATCCGATTCGCAGGGGCATGTTGTCCTCGACGTTTATGACACCCATCCTTGCGAGGTATACAGCGCGCGATATTTCATGGACACCAATCGGCCGACGTGTTCGGCAGCAGATTATTACATGGAGTTATGGCATCTCCCATTTGGCTGCGTCTCTCATTTCAGCCTTGTCTTTGTCTCGTCTTCATCTTTTCTATAGCCTCTTTCGCGGATATGTGGTAGTCCGCGCGTAGCACAGCTCATGTGGCGTACGCAATCGATGAGTGCGTGGGATTGGTTGGTGGCCGGATATGCCTCAACACCATTATTCGGTTCCCCACCAGGATATAACCACAAGCAGAGAAGGATGATATTCAGGAAATCAAGCTGGATCCTATCGCCTCCACCAAGCACGTTTAAATCGTGAAAATAAGAGCATGCCACGTCTATCCATAACGAACCGTCAACCGAGGACCGGCCCGGCAGTACGAGATCCCATCGTCGGCCAGGGTCAAAGTCGAAAAAATGCACAGAGATCGGTATCTGGCAATGACCAAGGTAGTGATGATGGAGTTGGCAGGCAAGACCGCGACTAAAGACGGCATCCAACACAATAACAGTAAGCGCCACAGCATGCGAGCAACTTGTAGCCACATTATCCATCTTGTCGATCTCTTCTGTTTCTGATTGGTCTCTTGTCTGCGTGTTTGTGCTATCGTCTGTGGGCATTCTTTGATATGATATGATCTGTACTGTAACTGTAACTGTAACTGTAACTGTCTGACTCATACTGACTGTCTCGTGCTAGTTATACCATAACTTGGAGCGCTAGTCGCCGTGAATACAGCTGCTACAGCCGACGTTCCTGGGTTGTGCGAATCCCGCTGCTAGAGGCTTGATTGGCATGCTCGATGCTGAACGTGCTATCAAGGAAAAGTATCGGATCCAACAACAGTCTAGTCGGTAGACATGCTCCTTTCTCGGATGAGAAAAAGAGTGCAGAGGAATAGTAAAATTCCCACGTAAGTGTCTTCATCTTCTTCTCTGGATTGCCCATGTCTTGCGAGTGTTTTCCACTCAAACCCTTGTGCTCTTGATATCAATTCTTGTGCCAGCCTGATGTATTGCGATGATGTGATCGAGCCCCCAAAACCTGAGCACGAGGCCGCAGCTATCCAATACTAGACTGCTGTCTGTTTTTATAGAATACGCATGTGCGATGTTCTTTTCTCCAGTTCTCTTTCTTTTTGCTCGCCAGAACACGGGCCGGTCATGCCTTCCAATACCCACAATGCCCTTTTGACTGACGCTGCAACTCGCCCAGTCTTGCAGTCAGATGTCCGACTGGTCACTCAGAGGAGGGGAGGCTACCATCAATGCCAAAGCCTTCATAGTGTCTCACTAGTGACACTCACCCTCAGGTGCAACTCGCGCGAAGGTGTCGTAAAACCACTCGGGGAAGGAAACTCATATACGCTCATGTCACTGTGCAAGAAAAGTGCTGCTTTGAACTTACCCGTCATCTTTGGCACTGGTTCTGTGTACGGCTCCGGACTGAGGCGTTGATACTTCAACGTCATGTGAGGGAGCAGCTGCAGGAGGATTATAATGGTCGCGGCCGCCGAGATTGAAATCTACGTCGTCGTCGTCGTCATCATCCTCATCTTCACCGGCGTCCTGATGCATGGTTCGGTCCTGTTGCGCGTATTCTTGTGGAGCAGATGCAGCGGCTTGATCATCAGCCTTGGAGGCCTCGACAGCAGGCGGTGCCGCAGGAGCTGGTGGTGGAGCCTTGGACGCATCGTTATCGTCATACCTGAAGCGCAAGCAAACAAGTCAGCGAAGAGGCCAGGTGGATGAGCGAAGAGCGAGCATACAAATCGGCGAAGAGATCATCTTCGAAGTTCTCGGGTTCCGTCATATTCATTGATGGAAACAGTGAGACTGGTAGTCAAAAGGCCCACGGAGGAGGGAAGGGAGGGAATGCAGCCGCGGCTCTTAGGGAATCGTATGGTGAGAATCAAAAAGATTTGAACAGGATCTGTACAATCGATACGCAGATGTGGGTGATGAGCAATGGATGGGCAGAGGAAATCACGAGATCTCAGTCCATGGAAAAGAGCTGCTTCGAGCTGACGGGGATAGGTAGGTAGGTATGCACGAAGCAACCATTCATGACCAGCGAAGCCGGGCGTCGAGAGATGAGGTAAAAACAGCCGCGCGCCACAAAGCGGGGCGCTGATAGAGTGCTTACGTAATACGCTTGGCGGAACTTTGGTTGTGTGTTGTATCATCATGTATGCATGTATCATGACAACCAAATAAACGAACGGAACGCCCAAAAAATCTAGGTAAATCTCTCCTTTGAGTGACTGGTCTGATGATGATGATGCCCCCAAGAAAACCCATTGTTGTCCTTTTCACAACTTACAACTTACAAGAGACTTGAGTTGACGTGGGGCAAGTGCACGGACCAGGCGAGCAGGCCACTTGGCACTTGTACCTTTGTTAGTAAAGCTGAACTAATTTGCGACGATTACTGTAAGATGAGGAAGTAAAGCGAAGCTTTACATTTACGTCAAAGTTCAGTGCCGCGGGGGGGGGGGGATGT